>JAVQJX010096781.1:0-11170 GCA_036025115.1 Ambassis agassizii | reverse complement strand
GCTGATTTATGATCATTGGATCCGTTTGTTTTCCTTCAGTTAAATGATGCGTTGTAAACTCCCACATTTGAGATGCTATAATGAAATGACTGTCTATTAGTAATGCTGGCTGATTGATTGCTATGATAGAGTTTGATTAGATTTGTTTGATTTGCAGCTGAGGCCAGGCTTAGTGAAAGGACCTCTCGTCCATACGTAATCCAGATGAGGAATGCTGGGAGCATGCAACCCCCATATAAAAGAGATGCTGGAGTCTGGAACCAAACAAAAAGTCTTCTCTACAAAAATCTGCTCATCAAATGGAGGACCAAACAACAAAGCCTTCAGGTGTTTCTACTGTGAATCTGTTTATGTGTTTCTCCCATTCATTCATCAAGCTTGGTTCTTTTTCCTCGTTTGCTTCGTTATTGAATACATTAAGTACTATTACTAAACAACAAAATGCCTGCATGAAACATTTCAAATTCAACCTGCCATTCAAATACTATTTCACAAGCACTGGCACACTGTCACATGGGTGTATTCTGCCTGGATTCCCAAGAAAAAGTCATTCCACAAAAGCCACAGCTATGAACCTTATAATAGGCATTGTGTTACGCCTGTGCGTCTACGTATTTCTTAATACTTTGACACGGTATATAAACTTTGATTGTTTGTGACTTTGTTTTCAGTTTCTTTTCACATGCATTTTTTATTTGGCTTTAAGTTCCCCAATGCATTTTTAATGTATCTGTGTATCAACTTATCTGTTGAAGGACAGCTTTAAGGGATCCCCTCTTCCTCAACAGTAGTTTATGTTATTGTCACTCAAGCCCTGGATAACCATTTATCTTGAGTTACTAGAAACAGAATTAACCCTTTATCACTGTGGTTTGTAGATGATCTTTTACCCTGCATTGATAAAGTCTTTCCAGTACAACGGTGTTGACCACAAGCCTCAAGTTAGTCTTGACACGCCTGGAAAAGCTCCATAGATTTATGAACCCTTTATTGTGTTTGCTTGTTTGTACAGGAGTTGATTCTGCCTCTCCTACTGTTGAGTCTACTGATACTGATAAGCACCCTGAATCCTCACGTTTACTATGGAGGAATCAGCACAATGGAACTTGAGCCTGATACCCATCGTATCAAGGGAGTGGGTTACACACCGATAACAAACATCACCAATCACATCATGGAAGAGGTGGCCCAGGAGATGCGTAAGTCTGAAAGACCATAACATTACAAATATATGTGGTCGATACACTTGGTTTATGGTGCTTTTATTGTTTGTGTATTTTCAGCCTTGCAGGACCTGGAGCTGTTTGCCAGTGAGGAGGATCTTGAAAATGCCAGCCTGTATGATCCCTCCAGCTATGTTGGCGTGGTGTTCCTGGACAGCTCTGCTACTTCTTACAGAATACGCTTCCCTCATAACCAGCTGCCCTTACCAAGCGATTACACAGAATCTATCGGTAAAATTTTTTTTGTTGCCCAAGAAAATGTGAAAAAACTCAACTGTGAAAAAGAGCAACACATTGTAATTGTGCTTCCTCTCCTCTAGCCAACTGTTTTGCCACTTCAGTGAACTGTAGAGGTGCTAATTACTGGTACTCTGGCTTCGTACGCCTCCAATCTCTGATCGACGCAGCCATCATTCAGGTAAAACAGATTTGAGACCTTCATTTTCCAGAATTTGAAGTGTACTGATGGTGATTTTTTTTTTTTAATTCAGATGCAGACAAAGCGTTCAGTGAGGAGCGAGATGGATCTAAAAGTGGTCATGATGGGTCAGCCAGGCTCTGTGGAGGTGCAGAAATTCCCCCATGCCCTTATTTCCATCTACCTGGTCTTGGCTTTTACACCTTTTGTCACCTTCCTTATTGTCAACGTGACTGCTGAGAAAGAACATCGCCTCAAAGATACAATGACAATGATGGGTCTTTATGACACCTCTTTTTGGTGAGGGAAAAAACAAACAAACAAGCACTCACAGACACTATGTTCAGTGTTCTTAAGAGTATGTCTATGCTCATGTCTTTGTTGTGTACAATAGGTTGTCATGGGGGCTCCTTTATGCTGCACTGGTAACCACCATGTCTATATTGATGGCCGTCATCGCTACGTACACAGCTTTGTTTCCCAACAGTGACTTCTTTGTCATATTTTTTCTCATCTTCCTCTATGGAATATCATCTGTGAGTTGTGATGAATAATATATTGCATTTTTGTAGCTGAATTTGTCATAGCTCTCACAGCAAACATTGAGTCATGAAAAATGATTGTGTATTTTCTCCTTCTTCCACAGATCTTTTTCTCCTTCATGCTGACCCCGTTATTTAAGAAGCCTAAGTTTGCCAGCACAGTGGGTTCCATGCTGACGGTGGTGTTTGGCTGCCTGTCGCTGTTTACTGTGCTGATGAAGGACTTCCCACAGCCACTTGTCTGGCTTCTGTGTCTACTCTCCCCCAGCGCCTTCTCAATCGGCATTGCACAGGTTACAAACACACCCGTAGTTACTTGGAATTTGTACCCTTTATTCACGTTGAATTGTTTGAAGCATTGTTTGTGTGTATACATTTTTAGGTGGTTTACTTGGAAGCACAGGGAGATGGTGCAGTTTTTTCCTCATTGGCTAATGGCCCTCATCCTCTATATGTCCCCCTACTCATGCTCGTTGTTGACTGTGTCCTTTACCTTCTGCTGGCTATATACTTAGACCAGGTTGTACCTGGTAAGTACAAAAATGTAATTTTCTTTTTAAATACAATGAGTCTTAAGTTACCCTCAGTGTTATTGTGTGCAGTATTATTACAGCATTTTGTAATCATTTTGTCTGATATACAGGTGAGTTTGGAATGAGGAGGTCCTTGCTTTACTTCCTGAAACCATCCTATTGGTCGAAACGCAGGAAGCGCTACGTTGAAGTGAGTTCTGTGTACGACACAGAGGCGAATGGGACCCCTGGTGGTGACGAGTCTATTGAGCCAGTATCACCAGAGTTCAGAGGGAAAGAAGCCATCCGGTAAAAGCCTATACTTGTTAACAGATTTATTTTGAACATTTATAGGGTGCCACACACACAATGTGTATCTAAAAGGTATGCACTGAGGTGAAAGCAAGCCTGTAACATGAGACCTGCTCTGCACTCTGACACTGCTTCTCTATTTACACCCTTCTCCCTCCCCCCTCCTTCCCAATCCTAAAAGCATCACCAACATCCGGAAAGTATACAAAGAAAAAGACAACATAGTTGAAGCCCTGAGAGGTGAGTGTCAGATTAGTTGAGATGAATGGATTTTTGTTTTCTTTATTTCTTAATTTCTAATACATCATTTCTCAGGTTTAACATTTGACATTTACGAGGGACAGATAACGGCTCTGCTGGGTCATAGCGGAGCTGGAAAGTCCACATTAATGAACATCCTATGCGGCATATGCCCACCCACCGATGGCGCGGCCGCCATCTACGGCACTCCCGTGGCAGAGATAGCAGACGCTTCAGAAATGAAGCAGCTGGTGGGAATCTGCCCACAGTTTAACATCATCTTTGATGTGCTCACTGTCGAGGAGCACCTGAGAATATTTGCTGCCATCAAAGGGATCCCACCAGCAGACATTGATACAGAGGTAAAATATGAAGTCTGAAAGAAAAAAAAAATCATTATGTCCAGGTCACTAGTAGTGATGGTTTGTTTCTCTAATAGGTTAGCAAAGTGCTGAAGGATCTAGACTTGGAGAAGATCATGACAGCCCAGGCAAAGAATCTGAGTGGAGGCCAAAAGCGGAAGCTATCTGTGGGCATTGCCATTCTAGGAGACCCAAAGGTACATACTATGTACTTTGGTCTTTGATTCGTGTGTGTTGAAATGCCTTGTGTTACTCTTGCTGGATGACATTGAGTGTGTTATCGTTATGAGCGCTTTGCAATGTTTTCTGTTAGATCCTGCTCTTGGACGAGCCCACAGCAGGCATGGACCCCTGCTCCAGGCACCAGGTCTGGTCTCTACTTAAGAATCGGAGAGCTGGCAGAGTGACTGTGCTCAGCACACACTACATGGACGAGGCAGACATCCTCGCTGGTAGGAACAATCCTGGTTACATAATGCACACACAGACTTCCAGGCACTAAACAAATGTCATTCTGAATAAAATGACGTATAAATGGAAGCAGTCGACAAAGGGTCTTCTTTTTTATATTCAAAATTTTTACTTGGGTTACTTAGTGGGATTGTGTACATTATACGCATCTTTTACAATATTTATTTCAATGTTTGTTTGTTTTTTTATCTGTCATGAAATAATTTTCTGTCATTTTATTTCTTCCAGATCGCAAAGCTGTGATCTCTCACGGCCAGCTGAAATGTGTTGGCTCCTCCATGTATCTCAAGATCAAATGTGGCGTAGGATATCACCTCAGGCAAGAAACGCTGCCATTAACTATATAACAAAATTAAACATTAAATGTGAATTACCCATGATCCCAACAACTGTTTGTATTAACCGCACATCTTGTTTATTTAACTAGCTTTAGATATTCTTTTCATCCTATGCAGAATGTCTATCGGTGAAGGATGCGACGCCGATAAAGTGACGTCAGTGGTTAAACAGCATGTACCCAAAGCGAAGCTATCACGACAGCACGAGGCTGAACTGACATTCACTCTGCCGTTTGAGAACATGGACACGTTTCCAGGTAAGGGAGAGATCTGGCAACACAGACCAACACTACAACACACACAAAAATTGCAAAAAAAACAAAAAAAAACAAAACAAAACACAGAGTGCAAAAAGAACATGCCGCTACCACAGCTACCATGTGGTGTGTGAGCCTCGCGCACCACGCCACACTGCTGCAGATAAAGGGGTGTGTGTAATCAGGCAACACAAATCACCTGCAGCAATCAAGCTGGCTCGTTCCCTAAACTACACCCACTCACTGTACCTCCTGCCACAGAGCCCCTCCCCCACAATGTTAAACCCACTTTGTATTGCTTCTAATAACCAAATTCCCACATTTAGAAAAACATCCTTGGATACTATGAAAATAAGTTCAAATTATGACTCAGCTTTGACCGTAATAAACACCACACCGGCTTTGAGTAGTCATTAATTTGTCTTTTATAGGATTGTTCTCCGAGCTCGACTCACAACCCAATCTGAGAATAATCAACTATGGCGTTTCCATGACAACACTGGAAGATGTTTTTCTCCGTTTGGAAGCAGAGACCGAAGTGGATCAAGCTGGTCAGGGTTTTACTAAAACAAGTGATTGATTTGTAAAAAAAAAATCCAAAAAGTTACCTTTATAAAAACAATGTTTCTCTGTTTCATATCTCCAGATTACAGCGTGTTTAATCGAGAACAGGCAGAGGACGAATGTGATACCGCTTCCCTGGATGATACAGACCAGAGGCTGCTCACTTTTTCAGACAGCAAATCAGATGTTTCGGGTCATGCCCTGTGGCGCCAGCAGTTCAGCGCCGTAGCCTGGTTACACATGCTCAACATGAGAAGAGAGAGGAAGGCTTTTGTTTACACGTGAGTGACCACACCCCTCTCTTTAACAGTATTTCCTGGTCTGTTGTTTTTGACGCTTTCCCCTTATCTTTATGATTTTTTTTCTTCTCCCTTCTCTTCCAGCTTGGCTTTGTTTTTGGTGTTTGTCGTAGCCGTCCTCGTTCTTTCTCTGGTCACAGGCAACATCCAGATTCACTCACCCGATCGTCAGTTTTCACCAATTTACCTCCTTAAAAAGAACGAATCACCCCGCAGATACGCCACAAGCCTTTTGGTTCAGAACTCTTCAGGTGATTTCTTTCTTTTTTTTATTCAATTTTCAAAACAAAATGACACAAAACATTCATGGATTTTCACACAAGTCCAAGAAAAATCATCATTTTGACATTTCTGTCATGTGAAAAAGAAAACATTGTTTTGAATACATACATCAAAGCAGTCCCAAAGGGAGACTTCCAAACATTTATACACCATCTTCTTGTACATCTATGGAATTCAACCTTTTTACAGATGATTTTGTAACCTTGTCTAGCCCAATGAGCGACAACAAGAACAAAAAAAACACTTGGTCTGACTGTGACAAATCCCTGACATGAGGAAGCACCTGAGTCTGATTCCACTGATTGGAAGTGCTTTGGCAGATAGACCATAATGTAGCCATTACATTTCACATACTTTTCACATCTCAAAGTATAAACAATGTATAAAGTTCTGTTTAAAAAAAAAAAAACTCTGAATGGTTCAAATACTTTTAAGTGATACTGTTTTGTTTGTATTGTGTGTGTGTGTGTGTTGTCTGAATGAGACGACACACAGATTTCCTTTTTGTCAGAAAAGTGCTGCTTCACGCTGTAAATATTGTGATGGGAACTATACAACAGTCGATAAAAACATCCCGTCTGGGGGGAGGAGGAGGAGGCTGCTTACAGTGCATTTATTTATTTATTCCTACAGGTTCGGATATTTCTGACTTCATGCATAACCTGGAATCTCAGGACATCAAAGTGGAAATGATGAAACAGCAAGACTACATGTCTGCAGCTCCCCACAGCGCTGCCATCAACGTAACAGGATCCAACAAGGTCACTTTAATATCGTACGGATATTGAATTTTGAAATTGAAGCGCAGACGCATACACTTAAAACAACAAAAAAACAGTTGTCACGTCGTGTTGCACCATTAACTCTTCCTTTGCTGTTCAAAAAACAGGGTTTCAGATACAGCATTGCATTTAACAGCACCACGGTTCACTCCTTGCCAATGACTGTCAATATACTGAGCAATGCTCTCCTAAGAGGTCTGAATGGTACGGGACGGATCCGAACCTGGACTAAACCATTTGATTACGTGAGTATCCGCTCCATACAGATGAGGTTAATTCATCGTTTAATGATACTGAAACTCTTCCATTGTGACCTCCTCAGAAAATCCCAGATACCACCTCTTACTTCCTGTTGTACATAGAGGCGATCATACTGGGAATGCTAGCAGCTGGAATGCCTGCATATTTTGCTATGGATCACACTAGAGACCGAGAGGTAAGCGCTTATTTTACATTATGATTTAAAGAGATGATTTTCACCAGGCTTCTTTTTAAGATCAAGTGCAGATCGACGCTTCGCATCTCTGGTCTGGTACCCTCAGCCTACTGGTGCGGCCAAGCAGCTGTGGACATCCCCTTCTACTACCTCATCCTCTCCAGCATGACTATCATCCTCTTCTCCTTTCACAGCGGAAATATGCTCACCTCCAACAACCTCACCGCTGTGGTATATATGTATATATATATATATATATGAATACACATCGTCGTATATATATACATCCCGTTCAACAACTCAACAACAAAATAACACAACCTCCCGCTTTTTATAGGTTCTCTGTATCGTTGGCTTCAGTCCAGCCATGATACTCTTTACGTACGTGTTTTCTTTCGGTTTCGCTCGAGTCCAAAGCAACAGAGATTTCTTCTCCGTCATCTCTATGATGGTAAGAATGAAGCCTTTTTTTTTTATTTTTGCAATGTAGGTCAATAATAATCATTTTTTTAATTACTAAATGAATGCCTCCAGGTGTGTGTCGTATCGGCCTCAGTGGTTCAGTTGTCATTCGACTACCCCGGATTGACCAGAAACCTCCACAACATCTTGTGTTTCTTCAACCCTCTGTACCCTCTCATGGGCTGCCTCAACTGCATCACCAAGGTAGTTTTTATTTTCCTTTTAAATCTGCATTAAACTGCGAAGGATACACGTCAACAACAATTTTGAAATCTCCGTTCACAGGCAACCTTCCTCACTTCGTTCTACGAGGAGAACTTCCTGTGGAAGAACCTGCTCATTTCAGTCATAGCCGTATGTATCTTGTACGTTTATGATCGACAAGGTATCATCACAGATAGGCGCTTTTAAACCCTCATTTTTCTTTGTCTCCTCAGCCCTATCTCCAGTGCATTTTTCTGCTTTTCCTGCTTCGCTGGCTAGAGATCCGTTACGGAGGGAGGACGATGAAAAACGATCAGTTCTGCAGGTGATGATCACATTACAGGTCATACGTCTTGATTACAGGAATTCATTCATATCATTAACACTCAGTTTGTACTGTTTCGTATTTAAACATCACAGAATCTCATCCAAAGCGAAACCCAAACCGGAAAGGAACCCAGAAGAAGAACTGAACGAAGATGAGGACGTTCGGATGGAGAGGGCCAGGGTGAAGGAGGCCGTTACTTGTCAGTCCTGTGAAGAGGTGACTCTATGTTCTAATATATATATTCTTTTTGTTTTTGTGTGTAGTTAATTTTGTCCCTCTTGACTGTGTCCACTTAGAAAGCGGTGGTGGTTGTGAGTAACTTGAAAAAGCAATACAAAGGCAAGAGAGAAGGATTTTCTTTCAGTAAGAAGAATAAAGTAGCCGCAAAGAACATCTCCTTCTGTGTCCGCAAAGGTACGTTCAAGTCTGTTCGCAAGAATAGAATATGATGTTATTGCATATGGAAAAATAAACTTCTGCCTTTTCTTTAGGTGAAGTTCTTGGACTGCTTGGCCCCAACGGAGCAGGAAAGAGCACTATTATGCATATGTTGTCAGGTGACACGGACCCCACTGCAGGCCAGGTGAACTCAAGACTTTCATTCATTCATTTATTTATTTATTTTTTAACTCATTTAACCGGTACGTTCTGTTCGTCCAGGTTTTAATGGGGGATTACAGTACCGAGTTCCGTCCAGTGGACAATCCTCTGGAGCACGTCGGTTACTGTCCACAGGTGAATCCTTTGTGGCCAAGGATTACACTGCAGGAACATTTAGAGATCTATGCTGCCATCAAAGGTCTGAAAGGTCAGGATGTACCGGGTATCATCAAACGGTAAGTCCCTACAAAGAGTACCCTGATGGGTTTTTTTTAAATTATTATTATTAGTAGCATTAGTAGAGTCTGTTTTTATTGTCAGTGTTGTGAACGCTCTGGAGCTGAAGGATCACTTGGACAAACAAGCAAAGAGCCTTTCAGCAGGACTTAAGCGGAAAGTGAGAATATTCAATTTTGTTTTGTTATCCAACATTTCCAGAATAAAACATCCTGCTCGAAGTGGATTTCTCATATGATGTCGTTCTTTTCCAGTTGTGCTTTGCCTTGAGTATGATTGGGAATCCTCAGATTGTCTTATTGGATGAACCTTCCTCAGGAATGGATCCCAAGTCAAAACAACGCATGTGGTGAGATGATATTATTTATTCATTTATTTTAAATCGTGTCAAACCTCTGCTAAACCCGTTCCATGCATCTCTTTTATTTAGGAGGGCCATACGCGCTGCATTAAGGAACCGTCAGCGGGGAGCCATCCTCACCACACACTACATGGAAGAGGCTGAGGCTGTGTGCGACCGTGTAGCCATCGTGGTGTCAGGCCAGCTGAGGTCTGCACTTCAACAATCATTTTGATATATTTTTTAACATTCCGTTTTAACTCTCTGTATGTTTCTTTTTTTTTCTCTTAACAGATGCATAGGTTCCATCCAGCATTTAAAAGGAAAATACGGTCGAAGTTACAGTTTGGAGGTGAAACTTCGAGAAGAGTTGACTGGGCTCCAGCAGGTGGCGCTACTGCACAAGGAGATACACCGAATTTTCCCTCACGCTATCCGGCAAGAGAGGTGAGACCTCCAAATCAATATGTACATCAGCATACTGAAAAGAAAAAAAAAGGGGGAAGTGGCAATATGAAATCTCACCACTAGATGTCACTATAACCAAATGTGGATGCTTTCTTTGTAGCTTTGCCACTCTGATGGTTTACAAAGTCCCCATGGAGGATGTCAAGTCACTGTCCAAGTCTTTCTCTCAGTTAGAGAGTGGTGAGTTTCTGACATTTATGATATCAGACACATTAAACTGCCATAGTGTAAATTTCTCCTCTTTGCTTTCAGCCAAGCAAGTGTTCAACTTCGAGGAGTACAACTTCTCCCAGTCGACCTTAGAGCAGGTAAGAATCAGCATAATTTTTATGGGTATATATAATCCCTGAAAGATTATATACATATATATATATATATATATATATACATATATTCGTATGCTTCTAATGCCTCGTCCGTTTCTTCCTCCTCAAGGTGTTTTTAGAGTTTGCCAAGGAGCAGGAGAACGAGGAGGTCGAGGTCGGTTCACTCAGCACCACTTTTCAATGGCAACGCCTACGCCAGGACGGATCTGGATCAACTAACCACACAGATAGCATAGTGCACCAGCTTTGACTTTGGGAATCAGACCGACCAATCAGGACTATCCAATCCGTCCGATGGGGTTCAGCATCCGAGGGCTTCACGCCTACACCCCCCCCCCTCCCCCTCCCCCTCCGCCCACTGCACAAATGAACCAGACAGACCCTGGGAGAGGGCACTGCTTACACTTTGGGGGAGCGAATGTGCGTTTCGTGGGCCGAGACGTACATGTGAGTAAACCCCTCATCCACTGGTGCTCTGGGGGGGTTTTTTTCTCCCCTGAATCACACTGGAGGGTGTTGTGACACTCGTTCCTCTTTCTACAGTGTTTTTTTTTTCCCCACACAGAGTAAATGAAAAAACAAAATATATACATTATATATGATATTTATCCTTTTTCATGCGTTTTCAGATTGTGTTTGTGAGTTTTTAAAACGCTACCAGAACACCTATGATCGTACCAAAGCGCCACACACACTATACCACACCTCTATTGACAACTGACATTTTCATTTTTTTTTTTGTTGTTGTGTGTTTTTTCAGTAGCATGTGCATAAATAGTTCAATCTTTTATTGATGTAGGGGCTAACACACTGGAGACAGCTCAAGTCTTTTAGACCTTTAAAAGACTCCCCCCATTTGAAAAACTTTTAACACCAGCATGCACATCTTAACACACTTACATACTCTCTCCAAGGACAGGAGTGTTACAAAGCATGCACACTCAAAAGAGGACGTTTGAATGTGTGTGGTGTCAAATAGGAGGGGATCAGTGATGATATTCGCCCTGTGTTGCCTTCCTCTTGCAGGTTGACTCCATAGCTTGGGAATGTAGTGTAGAATATATGCACACCAGTACATGTAGCACACACACACACACACACACACACACACACACACACACACACACACACACACACACACACACACACACACACACACACACACAC
>JAVQJX010096774.1:0-10098 GCA_036025115.1 Ambassis agassizii | reverse complement strand
CACACACACACACACACACACACACACACACACACACACACACACACACACACACACACACACACACACACACACACACACACACAAGGTACACATCCAGCATCAGTATATACTATATTAAGATCAAACCATGGATTGATTCAACACCTACCCTGTGTGTGAGTAATAGGCCCCTCCCTTCCTTCTTAGGCTCCACCTCCTGGTGTAAGTGTCCAAAGTATGCTACAGAGTACTGCTGACGGTAAAACACGCTGAAGCTCTGGAGTGTATTGTCGACAAGTCCTAAATACACACAAACACACACAGACACACACATTTTCACTTTCTATATAAATGTCTATAATATATAATATATAAATATATTTCTATATAAACACTCACATAGACAAACATTGAAGCACCTCACCAAAAGTTAGGTATTTATATATATATATATATATAAGCCAGTTGTTTTCACTCTAGTGTGCATAAGTTTCTTGCATATGCATGAGAATAACTTGCACATGCTGCTTGCACGTATCGCGTATGTTGAATTTGTAGTAAGATGACTTGGTTGTTTGTGTCACTTGGTCACATATGCCTGTGTGCACATAGATGTTTTGGTGACTCACACGGTTTAAAGTCAGAATTTAACATACGTAAAAAATACAAATAAATAAATAAATAAAAACAGTTTGTGTTATGAAAGTCTAACTAATCAGAATCAGGCGTGGTCTGCAAATGGAATTGTTTGGAAAAATTCTGAATTTGAAATTAATTTAAATAAATAAAAAGATCATGTCACACCTTCACCATAAACTTATATTATGGGACTCCACAAGGGAAGTTTCTGGGCATTTTACTCTTTCTTTTTAAATGTCATATCAATGCTCATTGTGGAGTGTGTGTCTGTGTAGAGAACTGGGTGGTGGCGAATATAAATGACTGCTGGAAAGACAAGAGCATTAGATTAAATGTAAACATTATTCCACATTGTTAGATGCTTATGGACGCGGCTTGAACAGTAGAACTAATTTTTAGTCAACAAAACACTCTTAGTTTGTGGGTGTGAATCTGTGACTAATCTAGTGAATAATCACTGTTTTCTGTGACTGTACCCTGGTTTACATGTTGTCTCTTACTGCAGGACTGCATGTTCTTTGGGTCTGTATAGCCTGACATCTTTCATCTTACACACTGACACACACACATAGATAAAGAGAGGGACAGAGATCAGACAAGCCATAATAATGTAATAGTTGGAAATAGCTGTAATTACATTCTGTTATGCAGCACAGATTAGTGACAGGATGCGATTGTGCTGATAACATGTATAGGAATGTTCACACACAGGCAGATAGAACATCATTTTGTCTTCAAATGAAATAAGCAAAAGTCCCATTTAAAATACTTGACATTATAATTTTTCTGTTTTCTGTTGCAGTTACCGCTGATGATCCCTGTGGTTAGGGTGAGAACTGGCCTGATACTGGGGGCCCTCAGTGCATGTCACACCCCTCCCCACGTTTCCTGTCTAGTTCTTTGCTGAAAGAGCCATGAAATAACTGCAAAATCATTTACATGTGACTTTTTGCAATTTGATTTGTAACATATGAAATACGTGTTATCAACTTTCAAACACTAAAAATATTACAACTGTTCAATAACTTCTACAGCTGTAACTTCTGCCCACAATTTCGGATACTCGTCTTCTTTTCCTTCCTTTCTGTTTCTCATATGAAAATTGAACTTCTATTCTGAGCCACCAAATATTCCACCAAAAACAAAAAAAAAAGCGTGTTTACCTTTGATGTAGCTGACTTTGGCTTCGTCCAATAACCCAGATGAAGATGCTCCCATACTGTATGATTCTTATTTGTGTTTACAAAAGCTGGACTGAGTTGTTTGCTAGCACTTTCACGTTAAGCCTTCTGTGTATGTGATGCATGTCAAGCTGCTCCGATGTGTCAAGAGCTTTTTTTTTTTTTTGCTCAGCTCATTTCCTCTGCTCTCTGAGAGTCACAGTGTGCTGTGGCGAGTTGGGGCGGGACTGTTACAATGTGAGGTGTGATCTGTCATAGCGATCCTCTTACCAAATGCAACATCATACAAGTGTCATAGCCTTCCTTATAGGGCCATCTGCTGGTAAACACTGTGGTGTGGCTCAATTTCTACATTCAGATCAGTCAAATACCGTATAGACACAAAGGCCTGGATTACAAAACCAGCCTGTCTTCACCAGTACAACATGAAAAGAATTGAATATTACCAGGCTGTATCTGAATCCACCTGTTTGAGGAAGTACTTTGCGGTGGTGAAAAATGGCAGATAGTTTAGTTACCTAAACCTAACCATACATGGGGTCATGAAGCCCATCCGCCTGATAGTGTGCAGGACAGTGAACCGTCCAGTGAGCAGTCACTCCAGAGCTAATCATCATGTGGGAGCATCTTCGAGATCTCAGCATCATGCAGGCTAGACAGAACAGAGAAGCTTGTTTGGTGTTTACCAAACTGGTTTGAAAGGAAGAATATATAATATTCAGCTATGCATATTCCTCTCTGTACCACCATCATTAAGAAACTTCCTTCAGCACTACAGCAGCCAGCAAATGACAACAACAGGTTGGCGTCTGTCAGTCTGTAAGGATCTGCAAAAGGGTGAGTGAAAAACACACAAGTGGCAGACTGCTAAAGGAAAATGAGGCACATGTAGAGGCTGAGAACAAGATTAGAATCCTCCAGCTTCAGTTCACTGATAAGTAAAACCTCTCAAGTCAGAGCCTCAGGAGATAGAGGGGGGGGAAGGGTTGTGCTAGAGACTGCTTTACTCCTCAGAGAGCCTGAGACTGCAAGCTGCGATCAGACAAACCAAGACCTGTTCAGAAACAAGACAGTTCACTGAGCAGTCACTTCCTGTGTCAGTGTCACATGGGCTTCTTTAGCAAACAAGCAATAGGTCCTTTTTACACTTCTACATGGCCTCCTATTCTCTGCAGAGGAGGCTGCTCCAACATACTCAGGTGCATATAATATGAATATATATAATGATAATAATTTTCTTTCAGCAGTAGGCCTATTCTGTATGAAGAATAATTTCAATTCTAAGAGAAAAGTTACGCTAATCAGCATAAATGCATTAAATAGCATTACGTATAATGACTTTCATTTGGTATTATTTGGTATGATAGCTTTATTCTTGAACAGACTGCTCTAATACTCCCGTACTTCTGACCTGTAGCCATATTTCTCTTTCCCCCCTCTGGTTCTGCTGGGAGATGAAATGTCCACAGCTCAGGCAGAGTCTCAGAGCTGTGCTCTGATTGGCTGCAGCACCTGCACTCTTCATCCTGCTCTCTCTCTCTCTCTCTCTCTCAGTCCTCTTTGGACCGGGTCTGTGGAGCTCTCTCTCTCTCTCTCTCTCTCTCTCTTCTTCTTCATATTTGTGTGGTTTTTGTTTTGTTATGTTTTTTTAAGCACAGTGTTGTCGACCGGCTCCTAAATTCAGGAAGCTTCATTTAAAAAAAAAAAAAAAATTAAGCTAATGTTTGTGAGTTTAAAGAGCCTTTGAAGTTACTTTGGGAGAAGTTGAATGGACTGTTAGTCACTGTTAGGTGTTTATTCATTCAGGAATAATTACAGGACAGACTCCATTTTTGGATACAGCTACCTGTTAATTATCCGTGTTTTGTGCCGGACGCCGTCACTGTGAAGAGATGTGGCGCAGAGTGTGGCTGCTGGCTCTGTGCTGTGCTGTTCGTGGACTGGCCGCACAGGAGGACTCACCGCTGAGTCAGAACACGGAGAAAAATGTTTCCCCCGCGGCCACAGAGGAGGCGAGGCAGCAGGGCGGTGAGCGGCAGGCCACCGCGGAGCCTGTGGAGGACGAGCTGGAGCAGCAGGAGGACATCATTAACCAGGTCAGTGTAATGATATACTTCCCACTGTAACAGTAGAAGAGACATTTAACACACTTTCGGAATTAAATCTTTATATACAGCATCATGTTCAAATAGATTAAACTCTGAACGGAAGTGAAATTCTGAAAGCTGTTTGAAAAAATATCTTAAAAGCAAATCATGATTATAATAGAAGTATTAAATACTCTCCTAAAGGGATTTATTTCAGATGTTCTACACCACACGAGACTCCATTTAGTGTCAGCAGTTACTTTAATTTAATTCAGCACAACTTTCCATTCACTTAATCAAGTGGAGGGAATTCAGAGTAGCTACTTGTGGTTTTATGAGCCTTAAAGTAATGCTTTTTAACTGTAAACCTTACATTTCTAATTTCCCCTATGGAACAGGATTTACAGATTGTATTAGTCACAGCAGTTTTACTTACTAAAGTAGCTCTATGCTTGATTTTTCCTTTTAACATAATCCAAACCCCAAATTGTCACTTAAATGAGCTGGTAAATCAGATCCAGAGCTGTATATACACATACATACATACATGCATCTGTGTGTGTGTGTGGTTACATAACAGCTTTCCAACTGCATGTGCTCCAAACCAAAGAGCGCCTATTTGTAAATGCATGCAGCCATCTTCTTCCAGGACAGTACACCACTGCTGCAGCTGCACATCATCACATTACATTGCAGCTCCTTCTTTCACTTCTAAAATTAAAATATTGTTCAGACAGATATAGATTTTCTTTTTCCATCAGTACTATCTTGAATTGAAAAAGTGTTGCAAACGTTTGTCTTTCAGTTGCTGGGTGACTACGACAAAGTAAAAACGGTGTCATCAGGGTCCGACTGTGTGTGTCGCTGTATCGTTCGACCTATCAAACGCTCAGACTGCAGCCGTATCCTTGACCCTACATCGGCGACTCAGGATTTTTACACTGTAGAGACAGTTACCAAAGGGACAGACTGCAAGAAGTGTGTGTGCATGGCTCCTCCTTCAGCTGTCAACCCCTGTGAGGGAGAGTACAGGTTTAAAAAACTACAAGAGGCGAGCAAAGATGACATCAAGGTAAAAAAAAAAACAAACAAAAAAAACATGTTTGCTACTTGGCTAGAAGTTTTTTAGTAGTTTCTGTTTGGTTTCTTTATCTCTATACTCTTTATTGGTCTGTTTAGCTGGCAACTATCATAGACTTGTTGGAAGGCTCTCTGTATGGACTGGACTTGTTAAAGCTCCATTCTGTCACCACTAAGCTTCTGACCAGGGTGGACAACATGGAGAAGGTGAGCACACACATGTGCAGTCTCTCTGGAAAGGACCTGCATTCCACAAGTTGTAATGGATATAACATGTACTAACAACCTGTGTGTTATATTTGTGTCGTAGGCTTTCACTCGAAATTTTACTGAGAGAGTGAGAGATGTGAGGGATAAAGCGAAAGAAAAAGAGAAGAAGGCCCAGCAGAAAAAAAAGAAGGTGAATGATTTGGAGCGTTCAGGACCTAAAAGTGGAGCAGCTGCTTACAAACAGGTATAGCACTGACTACCCATAAGTCACCTAGAGACACTCCAAAGTCTCAACTGAAGGTATGCATTTCTTATTTTATTGCAGAAGAATTTTCCTCTGAACAAAAACCAACAGCAAGATGGCGCAGAGCAGCAGCAAGCATTCAGGAATGAGACAGAAACTAAAACAGCAGTCAAAGAGAAGACGGAGCCAAAGCAGCCAATCAAAGACAAGAACAGCATGGTCATCAGGGGCGTGACCTTTTACAAGACAGAGGATGAGAGCTTCAGGGATGAAGATAGAGGGAGAGGTGTGAATAATGACTTAAATTATTAGATATTATGCACAAAAAACTAAACTATCCATTCCCTTCTCTCTTGTCCTCCCCTCACAGCTGCTCTAACCACAAAGGCTTCTGTCCAGCTGCCAAATTACAGGACCTTGCTCCCTAAGAGTCCTGGACCTTCAGACAGTTTTACTTCACAAGCAGACCACAAGGACCCATCACCCAGCCTTCCACTCACAGTTACTCCAACAACCAGCCAACAGACTAAAGCAGCTCCCACTACCATCAAATCAACCACTACAACAACAACAACCACTACGACGACTGCTCAACCTACCACACCTGTCCAGACCCAGCTGACTGCCTCACCCTCAGACACCAACATCGGCAAACCCATGTTGGTCCTGCCAGTGTCTCAGCCAGCATCCAAAAGTCGACTCAGCTGGACAGAGAGCCCCGCCGATCAACCGAAGACCACCAAAAAGCCAGGTAGAGTGTGAGAGACAAAACAAAACAATGAAGCTGAATGGCTGTCACAGTTTCAGCTGTGTTACAGTAGATGGTCACTTCCTGTAGATGTATGCAGAGTTCCACTTTACATTTAGGGATGTGTGGTTTTGGCTTATCAGTGTACACATAGTAAAGTAATTGTACACATATTTGGAACTTGATGCAATGTTTTGTGCCTTTTGTGTGTGTGTGTTTCCATACAGGAGTGTGTAAGGACACAGTAGCTAGCATATCTGAGCCTGTTCAGCATAACTCATATGGCCTCAGTGATGGAGCATGGATGAGAGATGCCCGTGGTCATGGAAGTGTCATCTATCTCACTGTTGGTCACTCAGGCAACAGTCTCCTGGAGTTCCGAGACATGGACACCTTCAAATCAGGTATAGGAGTTGTGTTGGTAGGAGAAAGTAAACTTTGTCTAACAAAAACAAAACCGTTTTAAAGAAGCATCTCCTCGTGACTCAGAGACCCACAGCCTCGCAGAGCAGAGAAGGAGAACCTCAGCTGTATTCAATGAGTCCCGACATTCAAGTTATTTTTGTACTATGTGGGTGTAAAGACCATTTCAAAGAACGTAACAAACCGTGTCAGGTTGATAACTGTGCAATCTTTGGCTTTAATGATAAAGATAAAGTTTCGTCTCTATAGATAAACCAATACGTCTTGGCCACTGAGTTCCATAAAAGCAGATGTGTCTGATATTGTATTCATCAGAACCTGCTTTTAGCTATGTGAGATTGTGACATTTGTTTTGAAGATAAAAACACTGTGTAGGTGTTTGGTTTTCTTCAAAAATAGTAATCAAGTGGTGTGTTTTTACCAGATTTGCTACATGTAAGCTACAATTTGTTTCACATCAACACAAACAGCATATTTTTGAGCTGTGCATGAAATAGGAGCATCAGTGTGTGTGTGTGCGTGTGTGTTTTCCTTCTCAGGTCAGGCGAGTAATTCATACAAGCTGCCGTACCATTACAGTGGAACAGGCCACGTCGTGTTTAATGGAGCTTTCTACTATAACCGTGCCTACAGCAGTGACATCATCAGATATGACCTGAGACACAGATACGTAGCTGCCTGGACCACACTGCTCGATGCCATACTGGAGGAGCAAGCTCACAGGACGCAGACTGAGGTGAGACTTTTATTTATTTATTTATGGTGATTTACACATGGCATGTACACTTGGAAGTCTTTAAACAGTCATTACAGGTCAGTGAGGGGAACAAAGACACTACAAATCACAGCAGACTTCTGAAGGGGGGTAGAAAGGAGGAAAAAAATCTTCAAAGGAACGTTCTGGGAAATTCATTATACTTCCAAGACTGAGATGAGAGGATCACTATCATGTATGTATGTTGAAGGATGGAGTTATATGGAGTTAATAAGCGTAGCTTAGCGTAAAGATAAAAAGGGAAGTGAACTGACCTGGCTCTCATGTTTAATCTTGTCACCAAACACATCTCACACATGGAACACAGTTAGGAGTTCATGTGAAGTTAAATATCTGCAATTGTAATATATTTTATAACAAACTATCTGACTCTGAACAGTATAAAACCAGCCTGGTTTGAAAGATGGATATCTGCTGATTTGTCTTTAATCATTTCACTGTTTGCTGCTCCAGGTGGAGTTTGCTGTGGATGAGTCCGGCCTGTGGGTGCTCTACCCGGCTCTGGACACAGAAGGCTTCCACCAGGAAGTCATCCTGCTCATCCACCTACACCCCCGAGACCTTCAGCCCATACGAAGCTTCCGCACGGGTCTCAGGCGCAGTCACTACGGCAACAGCTTCCTGGTTTGTGGCGTGCTTTATGCAGTAGACAGTATGGAGCGCCACCATGCCAACGTAACATACGCCTTTGACACGCACACACTCACACACACCGTGCCAAGGCTGGCATTTACAAACATGCATGGACACACCTCCCAGCTGTCTTACTGTCCCCTGGACAAGAAACTGTATGCGTGGGATGATGGACATCAGATGATGTATGATGTCATCTTTGCTTATTAGCATAATCAAGGACGCAGAGCCTTTGTTCTTCAATGACTGTGGATCAGTTGGAGTGTGTTCTGTGTTCAGCGTGCTGCTCTCTGACACACACATACATTCAAACACTAAAGTCATAATAATAAAGCAGACACAGCAAATATACATACTGTATTTTAAAGGCCTAAACCACATGAGCCATAAGAATGTAAATACACACTTCTCACTCTGTTTCACTAAGTGGAACATTTCCTAGCATTTATGAGAAAATGTGTCCATGTTCCTCATGATGTTCAGCCTGTGATGGAGGCACAGAAATGGTTCAAGAAGGCCTTGTTAACCCCACTCATCCAGATAATGTGCATCTGAGTGACATTTATTTAGCATGAAATAAACTTTACTGCACTGTGGATAAACTTTATGACACTAAACCAAAAACATGGAATGACCTGTCATTAAGTCATGTGACTTTGTACTGATTTCAAGTTTCTGTCTGAGGTTATTGTGAGCCCTTACTCAGTGGAACAAAACAGCTCTGGTGCAAACTGTATGACAATATATACAGTGTACACATCAGGCTTATTATGTCAGCTTTGACTTTAAAACTACAAATTTATGTTTTTATACTGTAAACTTGTGCCACAAGAATAATACCCATGCTGGAATGAAGACCATTTAAATGTACTGTATTATATCCCTTGTAAAGTTCCTAACATTATAAAACTGCAACAGTTAAATGCAAAGTTTCTGAACACATGCACCCATTAAAAACAGCAGCTTTCTTCAAGTTGTTGTAGTGGTCAGAAAAACTGTTAGATAAAACTATACAGACAGTAATACCTTTATTCTGATTTTATATATGTTCTGTATGTCATAAGCTTTAAACAGATTTAGAAAGTGTTCCACACTGCTTCAAAAACTCCCAAGACAATGTTGATTTTGACTGCTTATGTACAAGCTGGCCTTTTTGTATTGTTAATTTATAATAAAATGTGGTTAAGAAGAAGATTCAACTTTGTCATTACACATGTACAAGTACAATGCAATAAAATTACAGGCACCTTAGGCAGCCATGGGCGGGCAGTGGGGGTTAGTGCCTTGCTCAAGGGCACCTCAGCAGTAACGCTCCAGAGGTGAGCTGGCACCTCTCCAGCTACCAGCCTACCTCCATGTGTCCAGAGCTGGACTTGAACCAGCAACCCTCCACTTCAAAGTCCAATGCCCTATGGACTGAGCTACTGCCACCCCTCAGTTGTTTTTCAGGCTCTCTCCTCCTGTGTATGGCTGTCCAGCCTGGTGTGGACATTATTTGTGGGGTCTTATTTAGTTTTCCTGGAAGCAGCAAAGCCACTGGAAGGATCCCAGAGTGGAAAATAAGCCCCAGGCCAGATGTTGGTGAACGTCTGACAAGGGAATGCTCTGGAACACAGACCAGACCTTCTTCATGTTAGAGAGCCTCACATGGACTCCAAATGGGTGATGGAGTGCAGTTTGATAAGACAAAGAGCCGCTGCGTGTAATCTCAGTCTGGCTCAGTTCAGTTTGGTCAAACCATAAAGTGATTTATAACAGTAATGCTTTTTTTAAAGTGGGCATGCACAGGAGTCTGCATCACACACTACTTTATGGACCCTTTGCACCCGTCCTGCAGCTCCTGGTTACTAATGGACACTCTAGAGAATACACACACGCACATGCACACACAAACCAGCTTTTCAGGTATATATATTAACTGTTTCACACAAGACACCAGTTTCATGAAACACATTTGAAACACCAGTGCAGGAGTGTTATCTAAAACCTACTGGATCCTCTGGAGATGACATCAAAACACAAGTATCATGTTTATGTGCTGGTGGTGGCAGTGTGTGTGTGTGTGTGTGTGTGTGTGTGTGTGTGTGTGTGTGTGT
>JAVQJX010096740.1:0-17575 GCA_036025115.1 Ambassis agassizii | reverse complement strand
ACACACACACACACACACACACACACACACACACACACACACACACACACACATGATACCATCTGAAAATCCTGGAACCTAAAAGTCCATGAACAGCATTTATCTACTCATAGTATGTTGTTATTGTAGTATTAAGTTTGCTTTCCCATGCCTGTAATCCCCCTTTAGTTGCACATGTCTGTCTGGCACATCTTCCTGTTTGTTCTCTGCTCTTCCAAGTGATGTCATTCTAGGCATGCACACTGTTGAATTGATTGGTGTCAGAGGGTGACGGATCAGGCTGTCTGGGTGTTTAATGTATTCTCTGTGCATATTTTACCTGTATGTGAGAGCATTTTATTCCACTGTATTTTTAAAGTGTGACCCCTGCGATGAGCATGTGGGTATGGTCAAATACAGAGAAACGTAGATCATGACTCTCTATTATCTAGACAAAGACTCTCTGTCACAACCTCACTTTTGCTCTCTCTTCTCACTTCGTTATTTATCCCTTCTTTCATTCTTATTTATCCATCTCTCCCTCCTCCCTCAACTGACATGCATGCAGACATGCCAAGTCCTTCTTAAATCACTCTTTGACAGAAAGAGGGAAAGAAAAGGGGAGAGAGAGGGAGAGATAAAGGGGGTAGAGGGATAGAGAGGAGAAAAAGAGAGGGATGAGGGTTTGAGCGTACATGGAATGAACCTATCAATCCAGGGTGCCTATTATCCCGTGTGAAATGCCTCTTGCTAGCAGACGCCTAGTTAGTGTGCCTGTTCAAAATTAATAAAACGCCAGCCGAGTCTGGGCTGAGACTGCGACAGGCTTGGTTATTGATTAAGTCATGTCACAGGAATGGAAGGCTCTGCCATTAAAAGTACAAATTATGCAGCACGTTTAGCCATGCCTCTTATTCATGTAGAAGACAGGCAAGAGTCACTGGAAGAATGGAAGCCTGCTCCATTTTCTTACACTGTTCAATGCATTTTCCCTCCATTGTACAGGCCTTTTGTTGTATTTAGGATCCTGATAAAGTGAACTTGTTGGAAAAGAGAATGTTAGACCAGTGGTGTCTGGAAGTGGCCTGAGACAAGACGGAGAGAACAGGACAAAGAAGAGGAAGACAAAGAGCGACTGCTAGAACACAAAGAGAGCTCATAGTGCCGTGTTATAAACACAGTGAGAGGGAGAGTCGCACATGGCGATGATACATACAGCCTTGAAGTACAGTTTAGGAGTCCCAGTGAAAAGAAGCCATTTAATCACGTAACAAATTAAATGATATTATTTTGACACATAGCCAGATGGCAGGGATCTTCATGTCTCCAGTGTGAGGAGTGATGGAAAGAGGTGATGAAACAAGGAGATGTAGATGGAATCCTGGAGAGAGATAAAATTAATTTGTATATTGTGAGCTGTCTGTGTTAGGTGCACACAGTCATAGCTGTGATGTGCAGGGAGAGTAACGAGACAGGAGTAAAGTGTAAGTCTTCAATCAGCAGGCCTCGTCGCTCCTGTTTTTCCCGCTTCACACGTGGCTCTGTGGAAGGAAACAGTCCTCTTTTAAGTGTTTGGGTGTTGTGGTATTGGAGGGGTTGAGTGCGGGGGGCAGAGAGAGAGAGAGGGAGAGAAAGAGATGGATAGAAGGGAAATGAGAAGATAGGGGAGTGTCAATAATTTATAGGAAGTGTCTTGTGTCAGAGGGGCAAAAAGAGCTCTACACCGGGACTGTCAGGCCACTGCCATGCTTGGAGCACAGGCTCTCGTTAACACAAAAATGCACGCTCTATTCTCACACACAGACACAACTAAAGGCATATGTAAATGAGCATTTGCACACGCGATATTCATCCTGGTATACAGCTGTACAGACACAAAGCCACAAACAGGCACAACAAGAAGAAAAAAAACTGCCTCACTTCAGTCAACTGGCAGGTCATTAATTTCATGATGCAAAACCAGAAAACTGGAGATGAAGATGGAGGGGAAAAAATAGCATCGTGTGTAACCGTGTGTGTCCTGATCCATCTAAGAAGCATCCTCCAAGCCCCTTAAGAAACCTGTGTTTATGCATTCTAAAGTCTTTTTGTTGTTGTGGTTGTTATTGTTGTTGCCACCAGAAACCGTTGCAGCGACCTCTCAGATCTTAGGAGGAAGAAGAGTTATTTCTTTCTGAGTGGCATCTTCTTTGTTGTATGATTTATCACCCATTAGAAGTCAGTTCTGAGGCCTTGGTCTTCTGTGACTCTCAGGTGGACAAACGCTGTCATTTTTCTGTCTTTTCTTGGCCACAAAAGATATCATCAAAATATACCTCTTTTTTTTTAGCTACTAGTGTGCAACGATACAATGACAGAGAGATAATAGAGAAATGTGAATCTAATTAATCTGTTAATTGGGGCTATTATAGAACAGATGTTGGAGAATTAAAGGAAAATCTCCTTCTCCTGTCTGTCTCTTTGTTTATTTCTGCTGTCCTCTTTCCCTCCTCTAAAGTACCTTTTGGCAGTCACTGCCCGTTTTCCCTTTTCCTCTTGGCTAAAGAGCCAGCCGTGGCTAATGGCACAGTGTGCGGCAGGCAGACTGCCCCCTTGGCACTGCCCACTGGAGGAGCAGAGGGCTTTAAGATGGCACAGAGCAGTAAAAATTGTTAGCTGAATAAAGAACCACTGCAGGGAGAGATAGACCAGCTTTATGGCCCTCTCCCCTCAGACTGAGGTGCTTAACTTTTTGTGGCTTAAGCTGCAAATTATGAAATATGTTGTGATCGTTTTTGCACATTTGTGTGTGCATGTTTGTACTGTACACCTTGCCTTATGACTGTGAACTGATTTGTTTTAACAGCCCCCCAGACGTGAGGTAAAAGGAGTAGGAGGAGGAGTGTTGGAATGAGGTAGCGACAGAGGAGCAGAGAGGAGAGGAGTGGGGGGAAGGGGGTGGTGGCGTGAGAGCTGAATCAGCGGGTAGCTCCGCTAATCGCCGCGGCTCATCTGTTAATGGAGTTAATGAAGAATGGGAGCAAACCAAATGCGCTGAGATGAGAGAAGTTCCACCACA
This sequence comes from Ambassis agassizii, assembly GCA_036025115.1. Classification (NCBI taxonomy): domain Eukaryota; kingdom Metazoa; phylum Chordata; class Actinopteri; family Ambassidae; genus Ambassis; species Ambassis agassizii. Next base: position 14,538 of record JAVQJX010096740.1, on the reverse strand, counting down.
CTGCATAGGCCGCTGCTCTCTCCTCTGCACATTCACAACCACACACACAGCAGCTTTCACTTGTACCCTTGCTATCCTGCTCTATTCACCACATTTTCAGCACCTATTGACATAAACACTTTCTTTTTGCACCCTCCACCACCTATATGCACAATCTGCAACTTTCGCACTCGCCCTCCCACACTAACACCCTCACATATGTACACTTACGCACTTTCCTCGCCTGTCCTCTTTCCATATGTTCCTTTCTTTCGCCTCATAAAGTGTGCAGCCCCCTCTTTAGCCCCTCCATGATTCCTGGGTGAGCAGACACACTGTGACACCGCTGTGTTTGCTTACGAGGTGTAGAGATATTCAGTGACGCCATGCAGACCTCTCAACTGGCTGATAAGCCTGATGGGTTGACAGGTCCCTGCTGGGAGACGCACACAGCCACTGCTCACTTGTTACAGGCTCAGTAGCACTTATTAGCAATCTATCAAACACTTGTTATTGACACAGCAGTTATCGCTCAATCAAGATACAATTTTGGAGCCCGCTCCCATCAATCAAACATTCAATGCATAATTCAGACATTAAAAGAGATCTTATTTTAGCTGATTATTTACTGTGTGGTCTTAATCGCTTCACACTTTGTGGCTGTAATTCTGGCAGAGAGATTTGTGTTAAATTTGAAAAGCTACGTTGGTGAGCTGTGTTTTAGTGTTAATATAATATTTTCTGTGAGTCTGTGGGCTAAATCTGAACCAAACCTGCAAAGGAAATGAACCAGAATCTATATAGTGCACAATTTCAATGCTGTCTTGACAAACACTTTTAGTACTGCCACAGCACAAATTTGTATTTCTCACTAAACATGTTTACAATCTGTATCATGTGGACAAATAAAAACATTAATATTCTGTTGCGTGCTTGACAAAAATGCAAACATGGTTAGCTTAATGAGCTTGTAGTCAAAGACTCTTACAATGTTACACACACCCCACACACACATACACACAGTCTGCTGGTTAATCAGCTGTGTAAAGTACCATATCTATCTTTCAATTTCCCCCCATTAGGGCAGACGCTGGCTTGATTAGGCCCTTAATCTCGTGAGATTGAGACATTAAAGGATGGGAGTAATGTATTCACACATGCTCGCGCAGTGTCACACCTAGCCAGGGAAGGATCATCTGCCACAGCGGTGCCAGGCTTGTTGCAAAACAGCCATAACACACTTGCTTGGTATGATAAAGTGGTTGATGTTGTTTATTACTTGTTACTGTTACACCCTCCTTATATTCTCTGTCACCCTCAGACCTTTGCTTTAAGCCAGGACATATAGTGCAGATGTGTTTTCCACAGTTCTACTTACATAAGAGTCATTAAGTAGAGGCTGGTGGAGCTGGGCAGCAGAGGAAGCTGGGGATGGGCCTTCCTGTAATCTCAATGTGTCAGTTTGGCCTCTTAAATATGGAAATGCATGCTTGTGTTTTTCTTTTCTTTTCCTTTTTATTCTGTTAATATATGCTATTAAGTATGTATGTATTTCAATCTTTGAAAAGGAGCAAAGTTTGCAGAGTAGGGGCAGGTGTATGAAACGAAGGAGCAAGGATGTCTTGAGTTCTGGGCTATTTCCTCCAAGGACAATAACCCCCATCTTGTTTAACAACTCACCCGGCAGGGGCTATTACATTCATTTTAATTGGCTCCTACTTTAATTGCCCAGGTGGAAGGAGGGGGTGTTTTCCCTTTTCCTTATGGTCTTAATGTAAGGCCTGCTGAAATGAGTAAAAGGCATTTGTTTGTGTGATGAGATTTCTCTCATGAAATTGTGGAAACAGCTCTTGATAGAGAAAGTTGAGTTCATTTAAGCTTTCCTTCCCTCTTTCCCTTCAACATTAACGGCATAAGCAATGGTAACAATATTTGAAGTGACTTTAGTAACTGTCTCAGGTGGAGTTGAGAAGCAGCAGGGGAAGCTGAACAGCCCTGTTCGATGTTAAAGCGCCACGCATTACGGTCTGAGACAATTACCCTCCTGCTATTAGCTACCAATGGTCCACACACTGTCCTGAACAGCTGGTGGAGAGTAAGAAATTGAGATGGAGATGGGACAGTGAGTTGGTTAATGATAGGGAAAGTGAGATTTGGGGGGGAAACAAACGGAAAAAGGGGAAAAACACTAACAGAAGTGAGAGAGGGTCTTTGTTTGCACATCTTTTTCTTTATCCCTTACTCACAGATCTGTTATTGTCTGTGTGTGATTATGCCCTTGTGCACGCACCACTGACTTTTGTGTCTAACAGAGGCAGGAAAGCGTGTCCTATCCTTCACCTGCAGGCTCCTTAGCTGCATGAATGTTGGACAGGGTGAGGACATCAGAGATCATGGAGATTCAAAGGGCTTCATATCCGAGTGCAGGGATTCCCCCAGCCTTCTCTGACAATAGAACAGGAAGGAAGGAGTGTGCAGGCTGCAGGAATGGGCCAGGCGGTAACAAGAGACAGGACAGAGCTGCATGCGTGACACGTGTGGGACGGTGGGGATGTGAGGAGGAAGAGGAACACAGCTAATAGAATTTCCAAATTGCAAGTAAACACATGCTAAGAGGCAAAAAGACACTTAAAACCTTTAGTACATTCTTTTTTTTTTAGAATTCTTGAGATGTAAAGTGATGCCTGTGCACCACAAAAGTGCAACCTTAGATCAGGTCCTAGCTTATTTGGTCTTTATTCATTTTTTATGTCTCTTCAACCAATGCTAAAACTTAAAGAGGTTGTTTTAATTTTCTAAATCTAACTCTGTATATCATATTTTTAAACATGGATGTAATGTGCCTTTTGTTCTTTCTTGCATGCCTAATGTATGCTTACGTTTAAATCGCTGGTCACCAAAAGTTTTTAGTGAAAAAGAAACTGTGTTCCAGACCACTCATGTTTACAGAACCCAAATTTCAGTAGTCAGCTGCTATGTTGGCCTTGAGCTTTTTTCCATCATTGTGCCAGTGACCTTTTTGGTTGATTTCATTACGCACTATGACGCATATAGTTTCTCTTTGGATGCAGCTGTATGCTATCTGCAGTGCATGATATCCCTCACGTCTTGCGGTAAATGGACTTACGGGACACAGCAAAGAAGAATGTCAACAGCAGAGTCTGGCCTTGAGGAGGATGAACATAGTGCTTCTAGAAACAACAGGGAACCTGCTGTACTGTATCAGAACAATAAAACTCAGCTGAAGCAATATTTCTTGCTCAAAATCTGAGTTAAAGTAGATAAGACCAGGAAGTTAAAAAAAAAAAGACTTTTACCTCGGGCTTCACCTTCCGTGACAGGAGGAAAGAAAGGAAGGAAGGGGACTCTGACTTCTTATCTAAATTGTCTTGGCCCTGACCCTAATGTCTTATGACTATACATATTAAATCAAAACTGCATCTTGATCTCTGACCTGGAAGCCTGTATCAAACTCTGCTGCTGGTAAATGCTGCTGTGAGGTTTGAACAATGTGTTAGGTTAGATAGAACTGAAGGGAGCCTGGCATTAGTTTTATTCAGAGCAGTTAAAATAAGAGAAAAAAATGATATTTTGTATTGGCAGATGGGTCATAAAATGGTGCAAGAGATTATGAAACACTGCATGAACACAGTGCGTGCCACGCATGCGTGTATGTGTTTATTTCGTCTTTAAAGGCCTTTAGAGGTTGGGGCCATTAGGAGCTTCCCTGCAGCTGGATCCTGTCTGTAATTCTTTGCAGAAGTATTCTCCCCCTGTGAACTTTTGCATATTTTTCTCTCCTATTGAGATATTTCATAATACATGTATCCAAGAGTTTTGTTGTTAACAAGATTCACGAAAAAACAAGGCTTTTAAGGAGAATATTTTTTAAACATTTTTTTCTTATTCGCTCAGGCATGTTGCTGTCTTTTGCAGCAGCATTTGTTTGTATATATGAATAGTTTTTTATGGGCTCTTTGTCCATTCAGTTGTTTGATGAATGGAAAAGTACAGCTTGTCTCTGTGATACCAGCCTGGTTCGGTCAGTAGGTGGACACTGACCATGTGTGCTGTTGGCATGCACATTCATCTGTCTGCAGCTTATGGGACAGGACATAAACTCACTGACCAGCCTGAACTTGTCTTCTGTGAAACACAGAGATTTATACTGCGTTAGTATAACCCTGCCATACTTCACACACTGAGGCCTTGATGAGAAAGTAGGGTAGAGAGAGCACGCGAGAAGAAGATGTGTGCCGACAAGGAGGCAGAAAGCATGACTTACTGCTTAGTTCCTTTCCTTCTCTTCACTGTAGGAATGCTGTTGTTATGAAGACCTTCAATCCTCTTCTTCTTTTGTCCCCTCTCTCGTGGACTCACTGCAGCCCTGTAACTCACACTGATGTCAAAACAAACACACTGATAAACAGCCAAAAGCAAACACACTCACACACACGATCAACAGAGACATGAGCAACCCACCCCTCTCTCTTTTATCCTCGCACCCCCACCAAGACTTGCGTCCCCCACATTGCCACCAATATTTCTCATGAGCTCTCGGCCACCAGCCCTTCATGAATTTTTATTAAACAAAACTCTAAGCAGATTGATTTCACACCGGCTGCTTTATTGCATTTTTATTTAATTCTTTCTCTCACCCAGAAGCTCACTTGCTCCTCCTTGCCCTCAGTTTCACTGCTCCATCCTTTCATGGCTTCCTTCCTTCCTGATGCTTTTCCTACTTCCTCTTTGTATTTCCAGCCCATTTTCTCTCTCTCTCTCTCTTTATTTTTTTTATACTGTCCTCCCCTCTTTCTCCCTCGTCTGCCTTTCATTCTCTCCATTTCCTCAAGCCTCATTTTCCTGCCAGTCCTGATTTATGTTCCTGGATTTGTGGCCCTGAAGAGAATTGTTGTTTGTAGGCTGATGAGCTTTGTTTTGCCTTTATATGTGTGGGTCTGTGCATCTGCGGTCATGTGTGTGAGTTTGTTAAAAAATGTTGTGCTTTCAAGTGTTGCCTTATGCACTGGTCACCACCTCTTAAGTGATGTGAAATAGAGTTGAATAGTGTGGCACTTGGAGAGCGAATAGTATGTGCACCTGTTCAATATTTCACTACAGTATTCCAAACATATCTTCCACTTAACAAGTAAATACAAATGAAACCACCAGTTGCAGACACAGTCTGCCTTGGTATGATTCATATTATTTAAAAAATATGCTGATTGGCTTTCCTCAGAAGGTCATTAAAGCTTAGCACAAATGTTATATTATTACATAAGTTATATTTATGTCTTTGTCTATCAGAAAAAGCATGTTCGATAACTGATGCCCAACAACAAGATGGTCAGCTTGCCTGTGCTCGCAGCATCTGGCGGTCTGTGTGTATGTGTGTGTGGGTCTGTGCGCATGTCTGTGTGTACAGTAGTAAGCAGTGGTTGTTCCTAGTGCAGCCAGAAGTGATGAGGCAGTGTGAGGCTCCTGCTGAGTGTAATGAGGCTCCCTGCAGTTCCACACAGCCTTACCAAGTATTCCTTTGCCTCTCCAACCAGCAGGCCTGTTTGCACAGCACTTTAGTGCCTCACCACTAAACTACACATGCACAGATTTACAAACATGCATGTGCAACCTTCCCTTTCCTCAAAAATTCATTATGTATTCCTTCCTTTGTCCTGCCTTTTTGTTCCTTATGCCCCTTCTGTTCACTACAGGTTGCTCCTACCCTCTCTCCTTAGCCCCTCCTTTTCCTCCTCTCTCCACTCGCAGCAGGAGTTCAGAGTAATTGGGCTGTTGTCAACAGCACATTAGCCTGGATTAGCAGCATAGTGACTTCTGGCTGACGCTGTTGACCCCTCCAACAGCAGGTTAAATAAGGTCATAAACTGCAAAAAACACAGAAAGGAGCAGCTCGGGCAAGTGTATATGGAAGAAAATGTACAGCTTTTTTTATTTTTTCATTGTCTGTCAATAGTCTGAAGATTGTCTAGTTGTGTGTTTGCCGTGTGACGGGTTGTGATAGTTAAGATCTCAGACATTCACACATCACATGCATCAGGCAGGCTACGGTGCAAAGGTTGATGTATGTAAACGTGCCAAGCATGTGTTACATGCAAAGACCCCATGGAATGACAGGTTATGGCTGCTCTCTGTGCAGCATCGCACCCCTCTTCCTCCTCCTCTTCCCTCTCCTTCATCGAGTTGACACCTTTATGTGTGTGTTTGGTCTGTCCCATCACAGCGCACAGGTGGGGGAGGTGAGCAGAACTGGCATAGTTGTCGTTGAATGCACTGTAACTGAAGTGGAGGATGCCTAATAGATCAGACGAGACAGCCCTGAGGTCACTGTCTGTCAGTCAGTCGTTCTCTCTGTTGTGTCTGAATGCTGTAGCTATCTGTTCTTCTTACTCACGAGCTGTGTCTCCTTAAACTCTCAGCCTTGAACTACAGACGTTGTATGGACAAACTGGCCGTGACGTACACGCAGGGAACTCCTTGTTTTGGTAATGGACTCAGAGTTAAGGTCTGTTGGCTGCGTAAAAGGAAAACCAACTTTTTTTCTTTGATTTAAGGAAACATTTGTGTTCAAGGGCATGTTGACTCATTTGGTCTGTCTCAGTTTTCTCTGTTTTCCTTTCTCTCTGTCTTGCTGTCTTTGTCTCTTTAGTCCCTGTGTAGCTCCAGATGCACCATCCCGTCCTTGTCCACCCACCCTTTGTTTGTAAAACAGAACCATTTTTATTGCTGCCCCGAGGCAGATAGAGCTAAGCTAAGGAAACGGAGAATCCTAGTGTAAGGCTAGGTATGGAAATGAGCCCTCAGTCACAATGCTCAACAATATCTCCTGCGCTCCCTCTTATTCTCCTGGAAAAAGAGAGAGGGGAGAGGAGACGCTGGACAGCATTGTTCTTCTTGCCCAGTTTTGTAAGAAATTAATTAATTATGAATGAGTAAGTGAGTTAAGAAAAGGGGTTTTGGATTCTATTGGTGTTAACATAATTACAATTCTCTCTTTTTTAAATGAAGGGACCGGGGCCATTTCTCCCGCCTCTCAAATGGGTTTTTATCGTCTTCAATTTGGAAAAGAAAAGCTGATAAAAGCCTTTATAATGCTTTAATTTGGCATCGATTTGCATGAATCTCCCTCAGTAATTATCAACTTACCCCTCCCCTCATGGATGACAGAAACAGTAGATTCTGATAAGACAGGGAGAGTGTGTGTGTGAGTGTGTCTGTAAGTCAGGGTGGGGGTATCTTCTACTCTCTATCTCCCATTTTTCTATTTCCATATCTCATCCCTCTGTCTTTTCATTGGGAGAGGCGTGGAGCGAGTGATGGCAGTGGCAGGGGAGAGGGAACAGAAAAATCCTAAATCAAAGCACTCAATTATAGGGCTGCAGTAATTATGGGAGCCCTTGAATTGAAGTGCTCTCGGAGGAGAGATGGATAGATATATGGATGATGCATGAGGGGCGGGACAGATAGGTAAATAAATGAATATGCCACACAGAAATACAATGTAGCCTCCGGGCTCAGGACGACATAAATACACGTATTAATCGATAGGTCGCAAACCATCCCAGTGCAATTAAAAGGGTATTGAGTGGAGTGGGCCACACTTGGTCTTGGAAGTGGGCTTTGGCAGGCTGTAGTGGGTCAGAGCCCTGACCTGTGGGAGGGTTAATGCCCCCTTGGCCCTCACTAGCCTCTGGCCTGTGTATGTTGAAATGCGGAGGGTCAGTCCATAAAGGGACTACAGTCTCTGTGGGGCCCTTTCCTGGTCAATACAACTGAATGAGTTCTTTCATCTACCACTGTGAATCCACTCCATCTATAGATGATACTGCTAACACTGCCCGGAGAACAATGCACAGAATACACTCTATCTGAGGTGTTTAACCTTGCCAATACTGATAAGTTTATTACTAAGGATAAATGTTGCTTTTATCTCTTCTTCATGGTTATTTAGACTTAAAATCATATACATTTTATGTCCCCCGATTCCTTTCATAATAGTTTAATGCAGAACAATAATTGTCTCCCATGTGCATTTTCCCATGTGTATTTAGGTGTGCAGAGTGTGTATATGTGTGTGTCTGCCAGATTGCGATTGACTGGCTCGAAAATCCATCCTCATATTAGCACATGCAGGAAGTTTGTCATGGGCCCTCTGCTGTGCCAGAGCTCATTTGATTCGAGGTGAAATTTATCACAGATGTTCCCCTTCCCTAACCAGGCCTGGCTGCCAGAGACTACACAAACAAAAGACTTGTCTCTGCACACAGATAAAAACCAAAAAAGCAGAAATGAACAGATTGAAGTCATCTGTTTGCAAAGGTAAAATACCCACAGCAAAAATATCAGAATGCAGTAAAGGCATTACAAGTAATAGGCAATAGTTAATGAAGTAGAGATTGACAGATGTTCCCTGGTTCACTTGAAAGTGTGCCATTGTCACTCTTGGTTTTGGCCAGCCACAAACACTTGTCCTTTAACGTCCAACTCATCATTTGTGTATATGTTGTCTGCGTTAAAGTCATTGCTAAATAGATAAATGGATGAGACGCTGCTGTACCTACAGCACAGTGTAGGGCCCTGTGTTTGTGATTAATGTGCTCCTGTCTGGGCTGACAGTGTCAGAGGGAGTGATGTGTTGGGATGAGCACCACAGCAGCATGCTGATTTACTGGCTTCCATTTCTACTGGTGTAAAGTCAATCTCCGTGGAAGGTCAGTCGCCCCCATGTGCACATTAGCGTCTTTTAATCCCCATCCGTCAGAGCTGGCCAGCAAGCGGAGACTTTTTTTCTGGGGAATATGGATACACATATTTACACTTTGTGATGCAGCTCTGGTTATGATGGTCAACGTTCATGATAGAGTCCAGTATTGAGATGCAGCAAAGATCTATGACTCAGCTCAGATTGTAGATGTTGCCATAGTTGGCATTCTAACCCCCAGAGAGAGCGAGAGAGAGAGAGAGAGAGACCAGTGAACTGTACATTAAAGTGCACATCTCTAACTTCATGCATATTTTCATCTAAACTAAAATTGTTGTGTAGAATGTACATCACTTCCTTTGCTCCTTAACAAATGCTAATTCAAAAGAGAATTTGTTTTTGTTGAAAGTGCTTCTTAATATTTTATTAGCATTTATGGTGCATTTCAAACACAAATGACAACATAATAGGCATCCTCAGTGATGCACCAAACCCTTATCTTCTTTGTTGGCCTGATCACTTGATAGTATTGCAGAGTTTCTGTAAAACACAGAGACATTTTTTTATTGTGAAAAGACACTAAACAAAAAAAAAAAATAATTTAACAAATTAAAGACCAACAATATTAAATGAGTTCACACCATCAGACATTTTAAATGAGTCTGCCCCTTACCTCTTCCTATGAATCTCCTGTGTCTCTGCCTGCCAGCCTGTCTGCAGTGCATGATGCCTACTATACAGAGACTGATTGATTGTCTGACCGGTTGATTGATTTATGTCTAAGAAGCCTGTTTTTCATTGCAAATGGCAAAGATCCGCTTTCTTTCATACAATCCATAGGACCACCTACATTTGACAGTATCATCCATATTTCTCTCCTTGTCTGCTCCTCACCTACATAAACACACTGTTCCCTCTTCTATAAGCACTGGGTGCTCAGTCTGCCTCACAGTCTCTTGGCTCCTGAAAGAAGAGAACAGTAGACAGGTAATCTTTTAATCTCTCCTCAATCTCCCTGGCTTTTTTACTCTATTCTCTGCTAAAACATTTCATATTCTAATCGGCTCCTATGTGCGTCACATCCCCCACAGCACCTCTTAATACCATTCTATAGATCCATCAAACTCACCAACAATCAGAGATTATTTAATTTTTTTTCCCCTTTCTCTTTGACTTCTTTTTGGAATTCAAATGCAGATTGTACATCCCCTTCCTCTTATATCAACCTCTTCTTTTCTCACCAACCTTTTATTATTTTTTTTCTCCCTTCTTCCCCCCCTCACCTTCTTTTTCTTTCCTTCATTCTTTGCCTGGAGGTTAACGCTAAACGTGCATCATTCAGCGAAAAAACAAAAGGACTGAATTGATTGGGTTATCAGCTGCTGCTCTGGTGGACCCTTTGATCAGAACTGAAAAGCAGCGCTACATGTCAGAATTCTGCTTCTGCAGCTCTTTCTGAGTTTTACAATTACTACACGCCACGGTCACATCCAAAGTTTCCCCCTTCCCCTCTCCCCACAGTCTTAGGGTTACAGCCTGCAGCAATGAGCGTTATTACGGCTCGCTCTGCGTTCTGCTGGGAGATTGTGTGAGGGAGATACGCTGCTGTGGTAAGCTGCCTGATGTAGCATTGGTGGTGCTGCGTTCAGAGCAGGACTGAGCTGCTGACCAGATAGTCAGATAGTCATACTAACTGTCGGCCACCACCCAGCGTCCCTGCCCCCCAGCGTCCCTGCCCCCCATACCGCCGTGCCAACCGTACAAACAAGTTCATCTTCGGATGAGTCAACCTTGAACTTAGATGGAGGAAGTGGTGAAACTTGCCAGTTCTTTAATAACCAACCAGTGCAATTCAAGGTCTGGAGGTCAGATCTGTTTGCTCCATCCTACTTCTCTCAGGTTCTTTGTCATAACCTGGAAGGTCAACGACAACAATAGAGAGGGTGACTGCCTCTACTTTGACCTGATGAGAGGCAAGAGTTCACACATCAGATTAATGTCTGTATTACAGTAAGTGCACATTTGAGGAAACCACTTTGGTAGAACAATGAAACAAAGCCTCACAAAAAATAAAAGGAAGTTCACTGAAAAAATAAGTGCTGAGGATTTCACTTCAAACACACACATATGGAGACGCACTAAAACAATAGGGTGTTTTCCCTGCAGAGAGCCTTAGGGTTTAAAACCCCTAAACAGTCACCTCGCTTCCTCAGTAATTGGCTGGCTGGTACTTAAGGCCAACAGCTTTTAATAAGCAATAGAGGCAGGAGCCAAACTGACAATAACTGCTGCCCTACATCAATTATTGGATACATATCCATCACTTGCTGACTTATATGTGACCCTAGGCACCTGCCAGCTAAGGTATTGACTGGCCAGCTCTCCCCAGTGCAAGTGACAAGTTCCATTTGCAATCACATTTATTAAACGGCTGTTAGAATGAGTGAAGGTCTGGACCAGCCCACGTTTCTATACTAGCTTGGGCTCTTATTAATCTGAAAGCCACAAAAGAATGCATGAACACTGGTGGATGTGAAGAAGTACGTTATGGAATTATTGTTTCCTCCCCACCTGCAATCCATGTGTTCTGACATTTGACACTTTAGGTGTAGTATGGAGCATCTGTTTCGGTGTTAAAGTACGTAACTTTCACTATACGTTCACAAGTATTTGCTAACACTGTGTTGTTTGGGGACTCAGGGTACTTAAGCCCTGCTTATCAGTGTCCAAGTGTCTTTTCCTCATCTGTCAAATAAAGACATTGGCCTTGACTACCAGTGATTTGTTCAACACAGGACAACAAACACACAGGTCTTGCTGACCTTGTTAGCAGCTCCTGTACATTTAAAGTTGTTTCCTTCCTGTGGATGAGATAAGATTCTGTTGCGTCCTATGCGTCTGTTTACTTAATTGTACAGCTCATCTGGATGCAGATTGTTTGCCTTTTAACGCAACAATTTACTTATATGGATGCAGACTATACAAACCCATTCACAAAAAGACACCAACATCTCTGTCTGTCTGTAGCCAAGAGGGGCCAGTCCATCCTCACCAGGAAAATCCAGTATGAGTTAGATTCAGTCTTTGAAAATGTTAGTCTTTTATGTATTTGCTCATGCCGATGGGTCTTGTTGGTTGTCAAAAATGTTGATGGCAGAAAGGATGGTATTCATGAAGATGTGTTGGAAAAAGCACACTCAGCAAACATGACACGTAAGGAAAAAAATAGGAGATTATGTAGCTTAGGTTAATTTATGGTCTGATTTGTGAGGGTCTAAATGGTACAGGAGGTTCACTACCAAAATATATTCCACTTAGATGAAGAGATGAAGACCTGATTGGGGAGCAGAATAAACAGAAATACAGTATGTACTGTATACAAGAGCTGTCAACCTGCCTCAGGCAGTAAATTATGTGCCTTCAGCTGATCTCATTGAGAGTCTGATTGAAAGTGAAAGAGCAAGTGAGAGGACACGGCAGGACGATGATGAAGGGCCTGCTAAAAACCCTGTGTCCTGTCATCTTTTCTTGCCCCTCCTCTTTTCTCCAGACCTCTTGTTCTCTTCATTCCCTGCCCCATTGAATTATGCCTCCCCTAATTGGCTTCAGTGGCGCTTAAAGCAAACAGTTTAAATAAGTAAAAGGCACTTGGATGAGGAAGCAGGGCCTTGCAATTATTGGAACAACATCAGTCAGGGTGCTGCTCAACACTGCGGTCGTTCTCTCTGTCTCTCTCCACAGTCTTACTACTTCTCCTTCTTCTTTTTTTTGGAGGGGGGGGTGGTATTCATGCCTCTGCTCATGTCCATGTGACCGACTTAGCAAAGGTAGCGCTGAGCTGGCCTGACGGGGGGAGTGACAGGCAGCCCACAGGTACAGGATCCATTATCTAATGACCGTGCCGTTTAATCACGCGTCTCACTGACATGTTTATAAGGCTGAACTTTGCCGTGCTATTAGAGAAGGAGACGAGAGAGGGCCGTAGCCTCAGCCTCTGGGCCCCCAGGGCAGGCCTGGCCCTTTACCTTCTCTCTCACACCTATTATATGCTAATTACAGCCATTCTTAAACCACGCTTACAAGGAGTTAATTTAGTGGGCCATTACGCTAGTCTATATTTCAGGGTGCTGTGTGTTGAGCCCTTGTGGGGCTTTGGGGAAAGGTGTGGAAGTGAGGATGAGAAGCTGGAGGAAATGGGTGAAGGGTGCTTTATATCTCAAAGGGGGAAGGGAACAGAGGAGAGAAGAGCAGCTACCGGCTGTACTATTGTCTGAGTGGAATGAAAGAGCTGGCACAGGCACTTTGGGTCAAACACTCAGCAATAGGAGGACGATTGTCGGCCTGACACAATTGTGGTGTGTCTGACTTTTTTTGGTGGGTTTCTTGAAAATTTCACGCAGTACCGGTTGTCTGCTGTTTTTGACCTAGAAATGTCTGGGTACGTAAAAATTCATAATCTCAACAGAAAATTTGTTAGTTTCCATGGTATGAAAATGTTTGCTTGACTTTCTGCACAATAATAAAAGTAAAGGTTATTCAATTGAACACAAAGTGTTTTTTTTAATCTAATTGTGAATACTTCATATTTAAAGTAAACTGGTATTGGAAAAGCTCAGTCAGCAGCATATTCCAAGTGATCACACACATGTTTTATTCATGTATTCTGAATACTTTGAGTTACTTTGAGATTACTTTGCCACATCTGAGGAACAAAAACTGATTTGAGGATTTGCTGCCAGCAGTGAGGGGGAAAGGTAAAAAACAGACACGGGGGGATATGTAGCATGTAGGAGCTAGGGAGGTATAGCAATAGGGACATGAAATCAAAAGGGGAAGGTGGTAGTTAAGAAATCTAAGGGGACAGGAGACCCTGTGGATTGAAGGAGAAGAGTAAAGGGAATGCCAGAGAAAAGATGGAAAGACAGTGGAAGGAGGGAGCCAGATAAGTGCAATAGCAGAAATGTAGTAGTGATAAAAAAGCAGGTCCCTGCTCTGGGGAGTAATTAAATGGGTTTCTTCTTATCTCTGTTAGTGACACCCTGGCACACCACCCCATGTACAAAGGACACCCGTACATGTGTAGATCTTACACACTGAAAGCTTGTGTCTTTGGTCATGTGAAGATAGCAGTCGGTGTGTGTGTGTTTATTTGAGCCTCTGCTGTGGCTTTACCTCCAAGAGGCAGGAGGCTATAACTCCATCACCTCCACGCCTATCGACTCCCTCTAAGGGGGATCGATACTGGAATGATGGCCCTCCTATGTCTTCCCCATCCATCCGCTAGGCCATTGAGTGTATGTTAATGTTATGAATTATCGAGAGAACAGTTACTATTGATTGGCTGGGGATTATTGGTGGGCTGCATAGTGGGATGGGGAGGGTAAGGCGAGGCTGGGGAATGGCAGGCCAGAAGGGAAGGACAGGTCAAAATTCCGTAGGAAGGTTTAAGTATCTACTAAGACTCCTGACCCCTGAAGGGCCCAGGTCAAAGGTGGCCTGGAGGGCAAGGCTGACTGTTTGATGGTTTTAATTTTCAACTTAACACACCCACCCAGCATCTAGCACTGACTCTCTGGTTCTATCTAAGTTTGTTGTTTATGTATGAGGGAATGTTGAAACCATTGCACTTACTGTAAACCAGAAATGCCATTTATCAACCACCGTTTCTTTCTTTAATACAATGATAATAAAATTAATAATAATGTATTAGACATTGATTAGTAACCAATCAAACATCTCTGTGTGCCCAGATCTGACATAAGAAGATCTTTGGTGCTGCTTTATGTAAAGTTGTTTTCTCTTTGGGGTACAAGAGAGGGTGTCAGCCACATGAGCAATTAAGT
>JAVQJX010096693.1:0-12038 GCA_036025115.1 Ambassis agassizii | reverse complement strand
TGTCTCAACTGAACTGAAGACATTTTTGTTAACACAGCATCCTTCTGCTTTTACACACTTCTCAAACACTTAACAGAAATGTAAAAATAGCATACCCATCCAGTGAGTTGAATACATGTTACAAAAGTTGTGTAAACCAGCTTTTTCTACTCTAGGCTGCATACTCATGAATCGTACCTCCTACTTGTCTTTGGCTCTATCAGTTACTATAGTCTGATGTATTAGAAAAACGTGGAATATTAATATTAAGACTTAACCAGTGTTGAACAGGGCAGCTACTGGATAGAATCCAGATGACCGTTTTATTTGTGAAGAATTTTGCTGAGGCTCTGGCAACATGGCAAATTGCAGTCTTTTTTTGTTGTACTTTTGGTACAGTTGTGTTACGAACCTTAAATACAAAAAATTATATGTATTTGTGTTGGTCATTCAAAACTTAATTCTTTGGATTGTTTTTCTACTGGTTTTCGTTTATTACAGTGCTGCATAGTATTAATTGGAAAACTGGAAAATTGTTATGTATGCGCTCACCATAAATGAATGAGGTTAACACAATTGACTGAATTGCCTCACACTAACTAGAAATGATGCAAACTTGAAGTGATTGCTCGAGTTGATTGAGCTGCTGCTTCCTGTTGTACAGAAGTAAATAGAAGCCAGTAGAAGCTGCGAATGTAGTTTAAAAATGTCGTGTCCATTGACACACCGAGTAGTGAATTCATTCTGTGTGTGGAACTTTAAAGGGGGTTTATGCTTAAAAGAGCAACACCCTGCACTGAAGAACCAACATGTTTGGATTTTAAAATTGTTTAATTTGTTCAGACATCCTCAATATTTTCAGGATGTCAAGTTGTTGTTTTAAAGTACACAACAGCATATGGACTGTGAAATATGGCACAAAGAGCTGCTTGATTTGTGTTACTTTTCAGACTGGAGCTTCTGTATCTCTTGCCAGATTCTTTTGACATTGACCGCCTATGTGCTGGTTCTTTGAGACCATATGATGATGTGAAATGTGAGCAGATGAGGGGATGTTGTTTTAGGTTCACATTTATTTTGTGCTCATCAACATTTATTAGGAGTGAATTGTGTTTTTATTTGACCACAGTGTAGTCTGGAAAAGACTAATTTCAAGCAGTGTGTTCTGTGGAGTTTGGTGTGGTCCACATTTTAACATCTAATGTGGACTCAAATTAAACGTGTTTTTCCTCTGTGCACTTTTGTCTGCACATGATTCATTTGCTGATTCAGTGAAATGTGTTCACATGCACAATGCTTCTGTCCTTCCTCCAACATTCCTCTGGCCTGATGTGCACTGTCACATCTGTTGAGGCAAGTCTGGCTTGGATTCCCCAGTCAGTGTTCCTGAATGTTGAATTAATCTGTGTTCACCTTTGACCACCAGGGGGCAGTGAAACCACACTATTCTCTTTGAGGTGGCTTTTCCTTATTCAGTTGTAATGGCAGCTTTGTGCTTTTTTTTCTTGAATAATTGTGTTTTTCACTGCAAAATGTGAACAGTTGGAGAACATGGGTATTGTAAGGAAATTCTTTTGAGTTCAATTAATTTTACAGATTTGTTCAGATCACAGAAAATGTTCGTGCATCTTTAAAAACGGAGTGTGTGACAGGTTTATCTACACACACTTACTTTGGGGTCTAAGTTCACTGTCAAAGGTTCATGTGCTGAAATCACACTGTGCATTCTTCATGTGTCATGTCTGCAGACACAAAACAATAAAACAAAAAGTATTGTGTACTTTTTTTTTTGTTATCATTGATGATCAAATTCCGTTACAAACATTGACTGAGCTGGATCCTTTGATCCTTAACCTATTTTAACCAGAGAGAGACTAACTGAACGCGCATGCGCAGTGCGAGATCAAGGTGGGGCAAAAACTTGAACGCTTCTGACGGGGAAACGCTGCAGAGCAGCCCGAAGAAGAGTCACAGCAGTCTGTCTTGAGCGCTTCCAGACTTTACTATTTTGTAAAGTATTTACTTTAAAACACATTACCACCGAGACGACTGTGACAGCACTGCAGAGATGTTATTTTTCTTTTTGTTCTAAGTAGATAATATTGACAGGAGAAGCACCAGCTAAGTTTGTTTTGTTTTGTTTTTTTTGTTTTTTTTGTTGAGTTGCTTTTGGACTGCTGAACATTTGTTTTCACCTGAGAAAGAGATCTTCACTTCTTCCTCATCAGGACTTGATGCGCGTCCACATCGCTTTACTACTACGTGGGAATCGGCGTGCCATCGCTCAGATGAAAACGGACGTCAGGAAGTAGTTGAATCACCTGTCACTGACCCAAATCACTCCGGATCTCTTTGACCTGAAGACAGGTAAGCTGTAAAATTCTCAGGCACATTCTGAGGCATGTTCATCTTTATGAAATATAAACTCTTATCAGTGTTTGCACGTAAAGATGGATAACACTGCAGCAGAGTGTTAAGTAAACTGCTCTGGAGTTTATCTCTTGTTTTTCTTTTTTTTTTCTTTTTTTAAAGTGCATATATGCGATGTTTTCATACTCAAAGTTCTTCTTCACTACCTTCACTGACTTCCTGGAGTGAAGAAACTCCATCATGCTCTCCTCACTGCTCTGTCACAACCTGTTAGATAATGCTGCTGATAATGATGATAATGATGAGACTGCATGGTGAGTTTTCATCACAGCTGTCATGGAGAGGGAGATTATTGACATGTATTATTGGAGCTGAGTGGTGTTAAATATTTGGCATTACTTCCTTATGTAATTGGTTGTAAAAAAATATATATATATATCAACCAAGGCACTAAAAGCAAACAGAAAACAAAAAAGAGAGAAGGAATCTAAAGACGTCCTTCCATAGAGAAGGATTCTTATTTTTTTATGTATTTTTTTTTAAACTGTAAAGGCAGGTTCATGTGCTGCAGAAACATGAACAGAAACCACAGCAGCAGCAGCAGCAGCTCTGCACTGCAAGGAAGTGTTCTCCGTTCAGGCATGACTGACAGCCTTTTTTTTTTTAACCTTATTGCTTTGCTAAAATCAACATTATTAATCGTGCGCTTAGTGTAAAGACGCTCTGTGTGAGGTTTGAACTTTGGATGGCTGTAAAACGTTCACTCTGATGGCTGGATGCCAAATTAGAGGGGGATTGCCCCTGACTGTATATGACTGAATTTATTTCTCTTCCTGAACTGTTTCATTGTGTTGGGTTTTTTGTGTTCACCTTTGATAAACAGGATGCTGTTTTGGGTATATAGCCTGTAATTTGTTTTCATGTCTGCATTACAAAGTCACACAGGAAAACCTATCAGTTATTAAAGTGATACAATGACTGCTTGTATTACAACTTCCTCTCTAATATCCTACAGTTTTTTTATTTTTTCCAGAGCTGCGCTGCTGCATTACTGTCCAGCTGTTGACCCCGGAGGCAGAGGTGATTTCCTTCACAGAGGAAAACATCTGCCGGCTGGGTGTACTGTTAGCATGCAGTCCTTTCTTGCTCCTCTGTGTTTGTGTATCTGCCAGATGAAGGCTGAGTGGACAGAAATAATTTCCCTGACTGCCACCCCCGCTGTTGTAATAGTCATGATAACAGGGCAGCGGCTTCAAAGCACCCACAGTCCATCCTGTGGCTGGAGGGTCAGAACAGAGGGGACAGGAGCTTTAATGACGCAGACCTGATGCTCACTGTGATGCTAGTATTCAGAGTAACCACCACAAGGTCAAAGATGCTTACAAGTACAATAAAAAGTAAAACTAAATAGAAACACGTAAGTATAATTAGTAACATAAGCTTACTATAAAAAAAAAACTTCAAACGAAAGCACAACCAAGTTAAGCTCTAAGAGGCAGCCTGCAGGCCACAGTGTCAAAACACCTATGAAGCAAAGGTATTAGAAAATGGCCAACATTATACAGTGTGTGTAAACATTTTTACAGTTTAGGATAAAGAGACATCAGTCAGGACCTTCAACCTTCAAAGCGTCAGGAAAATCAGCAGCACCAATTAGTAATTCAGGTTTTGTATCATTTTTATCAAGCAATTATTGATCAAGGAGGACAAAAAACTTTTTTTTTGTCAAATGTTTAGAGTCGATAAGAAAAATGGACACAAATGTCTATTTCTGTACTGACTGTGTTGTAGTCAGCCTCTTAAAGATCTTCAAATGTCATCACACTCTTCCCCATTGATGATATCTTGTTGATTTGTTATTACTAAAACTCAGGTTTTTCATTGATAAAATGTTCGAATCTTTAACGTCGGACCTCCTCCTACTCACCACAATGAGGATTTTCTCCTCAGATCAGGTCTGCAGGTAGATGAGGGAGTGGCAGATTTAAACAAGGCCAAAGAAGACGTTTCTACATTCCTGTTCTGTCTTGCTTATATGCCGTCAGGCCGCCGCTGGTTTGTACAGTTCAGACTTTGTCTCGCTTGCATAAGTCAGCTGTTGATCAACTTGTTTTAGTTTGAACAATGAGACTGCAATGGATGACAAAAACATGCAAAGAGATATTGTGATGGACTCTGGTCAGGTTAATTCTGAGTCTGTTGGTTTTCTGTTGCTTGGTTAATGTCATCATCATGGTGCTGTTTGGTATTCAGTTTTCATTAAAATTCACATGATAACAGAGCAGATTGTTCAGCACATTTAGTGTATGTTTAGAGGAACAGTTCATATTTTCTGACTTTCTAAATTGAACCGTCGCTGCTCACTGCTCATATTGATGATGATGGACTTCTGAATGAGACGGAGGTCAGGAGAAACTTGACCGCCTCACAATGACAGCCTTGTGTGCTGCCATAGAAAGCGGCGGTTCCATGTGGAGCTCTCTGGAAATGGCAGTGTGACTCAATGACAGGCTGAGTTCTGTCCCATATCACAGCTGCTGGTGGCCTGCTGCTGCTGAGATGCACACAGTGTTCAGGAAGAGATGAATGAAAAGCCTTGGCCTGGTCAGTTCTTTTCTTGGTGTTTGTTGACTGCAGCAGAAATGTGTGATTTTTAGCCATGCTTGCAGTGTACTGTATATTCCGTTCTCTGAAGCTTTATATGTGTCAGCAGTCATTGACTTGCTGAATGATGAAATCTCTTCAATGAGCTGTGATGCATGTAGTCTGAATCATGCATCCTGTAGTTGTGATGAACCATGTCAGCTCTGTAATGTAGAGTACAGTGTAGCTGTCCAAATGCTTATCTGGACTCGATCAGATGGATCACTGTATCACCCTATACCATCAGGTTTACAAGTTTGGATTCTTACTTATTTGTGTGTTTTCTTTAACTTTAATGATGAGGAACCTGGGAGTAACCAGGCCAAAGATAGAAAAGGCATCTAAGGATTTGGCAGAAGAGGCAGAAAGAGCAAGCTTCTGGCTTTGGTTGAGAGGAAAGATAGGGCTTGGGGAAAGCAAGGGTCCTAGCGGTAACTGCAGGGGGAGGTAGGGAGACTTCCCTACTGTTGGCTCCACCACCGTGAGATGTTCCGGGAATAATGGAGCGAAACATCAATGAAGGGTGGCTCCCGGCTGACGACCCTGCAGTTACCAAATGGCACCATCGGAGGTGCATCAGGGGGCCAGTTCAAATGTCGAACTGTAATGATCACTGTCTGAGGACTGTCTGTAGCTCGGTGTGATGGGAAGGTCATTGTTGGCATGTTTGTTATTAAAGTATTGGACTAAGTGCCTGATGGTGGCACTAGAGGGAAGGTCAGACAGTTATTAGTATTTTATGCCTTTTTAAAGGTTCTGTTGGTCTCAGTTACGGTGTTGAATATCTTATGATATCACCTTGTTTGTCACAGCCTCTCAGAGAGCTGCTGGCTCTCTTCTTCTTTTTCCCTCTTGGACCTTCAGCTCAGTGAGAACAGTGGTGTGATGAGCGAAGCTGGGGGTTAATGGGCGTGGGAAATTCTGTCCAGCTAGTATTGTCCCTCACAGCAGAGGACAGCTGCAGTACTCCATAGGGGGACAACATCCACCACATCCCCATCATCGTCTCTGTGCCTGGGAGATTTTTTAGTCTCACATTTGTTGTCTGTGCTTTTAAATAGAATAACCGTCAGGTTTGTTAGCGCCCCACCCTGCTACTGAAGCATTGAAACCATGGCTGGTTATACAGGAAAGGGACTCTAAAGTAGGGGACATGACAAAGGATGTGACCTCATGTAAAGTGACAGGAGTCTCCCAGGGAACTGATAGAGGAAGAGAGGAAGTGGGGTTTTGATGGAGGAAAAAGGAGGAGGCATGCTGAGCATGACTTAATCCACTGTTCATCATTTAACTATGACGTCTCTGTATGTATCATGGAAACGCAGGCCCCAGGGTGACTCAAGCCTAAGGTTACCGACACAGCGGCGAAAAAAAAACGCTGGGCTGGATGAGTCCCCGGGGCCCAGTCAGATCTCACCACAAGTTTGCATTCCAGTGTTGGAAGAGGGAGTTATCTTGATTCCTTTACGGCCCAGTCACACAGACAGAGAGTGTGTGTGTCTATTTTAGGTCAAGTTTTCACGTATTTTTTTATTCATCATATTACTCCAGAATGTATGTTTCTGTCTAACTTCTGGAAACTATGTGAAAACTATTTATATAACATGCTGTTGTCCTGCGTCATGGAAACGCTCTGCAGAAGTTGTGAAAGTGTGATTAAAAAAGAAGACTTGTTATTTCTGCTTTCTGTAAAAGCGGGTTATTTTTACTGCCACAGCCTGACTCGGTGCTCATGCACTCTGGGAAAAAAAAAAAGGCTGACTGGCCTGACTTAAATTAACAGGCAGACAGAAAAACCAAACACTCTTCCTGAGAACTACTCTGTGGTTATATGAATGTGTCCGAAAGGAGGGGGGGTGTCCCACTCATTCCTCTGTTTTCTCCTTACAGGTACTGTGTGTGTTTACCAGCTCTAATGGTAGCAGCTAGAAACCCTGACCTGTGAGAGGATTGAACCGCCTCGTCATGACAGAGGTCCAGGTAAGAAGTACAAACAGAAGCAGAAGTGGGCACACAGATAAATTACTAAAATGTGTGATGTACCCTCAGGTTCCATGGCCACAGGGCACAGAGTGTGTGGCCAGGTACAATTTCAAAGGCACATCCGAGCAGGACCTGCCCTTTAACAAAGGAGATGTGCTGACCATTATTGTTGTCACAAAGGTAATGCTCATGGTCCATTTTTTGAAGGCAGATGTTTTTGTTTTAATGCCTAAAATACATGCAATTATTATGATTTCAGGATCCAAACTGGTACAAAGCAAAAAACACAGCAGGTCAGGAGGGAACGATTCCAGCCAACTATGTTCAAAAAAGGGAAGGTGTGAAATCTGGAGGCAAGCTGAGTCTCATGCCGTGAGTACACACTCAGACTAGTGCTGCACTTTGTTTGGTTTTGAATGTTTTACTTTCAGAGCGAACAGGAATAAGTTGTCGTATCTGCATCTTTTGCCACAACAAACTAGCTCTTTGCAGAAATGGCTAAAATAGACTTCGCCTCTTCCTAAGGCTGTGTGGTTACAGAAGGCACATGGCCTATTTGTCGTGGCGGTGACACAGCCGTTGTGTGAATGGAGACCACAGTTTGGTCGGCCTGTGTTGTAATTGCAGTGCATTTGCGTCTGCTTTCACCTCGGCTTTGCATGAACTCTGCACAATTTCCTGTTGTTTCTTTTCTATTTCAGACTGAAGCCATCTCGAAAAATCTACCCCCTGTCCATGTGATGGGTTTCCGTGTGTGTGTGTGTGAATGACAGGTTTATTTATAGCGTGCTTTATCATATAATGATGATAATAAACCTACCTAGGTTACTAGTTACTGTATACTGAATTCTGCCGTTTTTACATACTTCCTGTTGTACTAAATACCACCACTGATTAATATGAAATCACCAATCTTTAGGTAATCGAGAGAAATGCTGAATTGTATCTATAAAATGACATTTTGTAGCACAGAACTGAAAGAAAACAGCTTCAACAACACTTGACAGAGGAAGCTGCTGCTGCTGTTTCTGTGTTTGTCTCAGCTTTCCAACAAGGTTTACCGTGTGATATTTAAATACAGCTTTGTCATGGAGCCAGATGCAAATGCATTTACTGTACATCCCCAACGCTACATTTACATAAGTGACTGCCTCAATAATAAAACTGGCCGTGGTATATATGCAAATCAGTGCACTGTGTCTGGATGCTGGAAACAGTGTGCTTGTTTCATTTGCAGGAAAGGAAAGGTGAGTTTAAGGTGAATAATACAATCAGACGGATGATTAAATATAGTAAGGAAGTCTAAATAACTACACAGACTCAAATAGACAGGATTCTTTTTTTAAATATTCTAATGTATAATCTTATAATAAAGTCCTTATATAAGGGACCTTATTTTGGAGAAAAACATAATTGAAAACCAGACCAGGAGAAAAAGAAACTGAACAGGATTAGAAAAAATATATGTTGATATCTATGTAATTAGTAAGAAAAATTCATTATGTTCTAAGCTCATTAGAAGGCCAGTACTATTCTTACTAAACAAAACAGCTACTGATGAGGAAATATTATGCAGTATATTGTCTTTTAAAATACATATCTTTGAAGAAATCCATTTTCATTCTCAAAACAAAACGAGTGAGTCTAATGTGCACTCTTCTTTTAGAAGAAGAACTAACTGTAAAAAAAGCACAACAAACCAAAGAAGTGTTTCTGCTGCTGTTTCTTCCTTTTTACACAGGCTCCATCTTCCATATATGGACATTTATGCAAATGTAATGGAAACACTATATTTATAAATAGAACACACTATTTAAAATAAGAGGAATAAAATAAGAAATGTAAAATAAGCCAGGCGGTTTAAAAAATCGCTTGTCAAAATGGAAACAACCACAAGGATGTGAAAAAAACTAGTCATAAACTTATAATGTGCTTTGTAACAGTTTGTCCCTCTTCATTCTTTCTTCAGATGGTTTCATGGGAAGATAACTCGGGATCAGGCTGAGTGCTTGCTGAACCCCCCTGAGACGGGCCTCTACTTAGTGCGAGAGAGCACCAACTTCCCCGGTGATTACACCCTGTGCGTGAGCTGCGACGGTAAGGTGGAGCATTACCGCATCATCTACCACAACGGCAAGCTCACCATCGATGAGGATTGCTTCTTTGAGAACCTGATGCAGCTGGTAGAGGTGAGACATGGGCTGAGGTGGTCCTTGTGTTTGCACTGGTGCCACATTGGATCCTCTACATAGATACTGAGCCGTGCTACTTCACAGACTGTGTTCAGTTCCTGGAACATATAATGAACAGGAAGTGTCAAAGAGGAAGTGAACAGTGTGCTGAGGTTCTAACCTCAAACAGACACCAGGCCTTTACTCTCAAAATGACTCTCTTTCCTGTGTGAAAAGCTCATTTTGAACAGAAGTATTTTCTACATACTGTTAATAAGAAGGCTGTGTCAGAATGAATTCCATTTAGTTTACATGCTGTAGTACAGCTTTTACTGTATATCATCCATTATATTCTCTTTATTTGACTTTGACAGCCCTCTATTGGTCGTTTGACTGCTCACACATTTAGTGTTAATTATTAACTAACACTAAAGATACACAGACAATGAACCTACAACAACAGAACATTTAATGACAAAAAGAGGTGAAAAAATATCAATCAAAGGGCCCCAGTTTTTCACTTACAGCTTCAACTTGTGTATTAAAATTTCCATTTCATCTTCATGTATTTTTTTTTTTTTACTGTGTTGTCTGTAGCACTACACCAAAGATGCCGATGGTCTATGCACCAAACTAATCAAGCCAAAGCTTGAGGAGGGGACGGTTGCTGCTCAGGATGAGTTTTCTAGGAGTAAGACTCTTTGTTTGTTTTGTATCAGCATCATTTATGAGCCTGATTGTCATGTCTCAGCTGCACAATGTTTCTTCTCTCAATGACCAACAGGTGGCTGGTCAATGAACAGAAAGGACCTCAAGCTACAGCAGGTTATTGGAAAAGGAGAATTTGGAGGCAAGTTTCATCACTTTATTGTCCAACCTGTAGTTATGCATCTGTATTTTCCACCAAATACAGATGCAAGAACAGCTACTGTGACATTTTAGCACATAAACACTTTTTTTTTCTAAATGCTGATTGCTTTGGTTTGTGCACAGATGTCATGGTTGGAGACTACAGAGGGACTAAAGTAGCTGTGAAGTGCATAAAAAACGATGCTACGGCTCAGGCCTTTATTGCAGAGGCTTCTGTCATGACGTAAGGAAATGAAACATTTTCTCATAGTTCTGGTTAAAAACACAAATAAAGCGTCTTCATGTCTCTGTGTTTCATCAGGCAACTACGGCACAATAACCTGGTACAGCTGCTCGGTGTGATTGTAGAAGAGAACGGGAGTCTGTTTATAGTTACAGAGTATATGGCCAAAGTAGGTGTCAGACTGTCTGATAAAGTATCACCCAGAATGCTTTTACTTATATGTAACATGGCTGTTTTGTGTCTTCAGGGCTGTCTGGTCGACTATTTGCGTTCCAGAGGTCGGACAGTACTCGGTGGAGATGCTCTACTAAATTTTGCTTTGTGGGTATTTCTGTAGTGATCAACAATATCTACACTAGAGCCTTTTTTTTTTGGATGTGCAAGTCTGTCATTTTTCACGTTTTCATTCACGTGGAGCACTTTCAGATCTTTTAATATTACTTTTATAGAGATGTCTGTGAGGCCATGGCGTATCTTGAAGTCAATAACTTTGTGCACCGAGACTTGGCAGCCCGTAACGTTCTGGTGTCAGATGAGAACATCGCCAAAGTCAGTGACTTTGGTTTGACCAAGGAGGCGTCTTCCACCCAGGACACGGCGAAACTGCCTGTGAAGTGGACGTCACCAGAAGCCCTGAGAGAAAAGGTACACCGCTGACTGATTAAGTATTGGCCAGTTTGAAGCGATATTTTAATGCAGACAGGCATGGAAGGGTCATTAAGTGTTGACACACCTGTCGGTAGTCATACAAAATTGCATTAAAGCATTGCTCCATGCAAACTGTGCCAATACTTTTGTCTCCAACTGTATATATCCACCACACAACAAAGGACATCAGTTTTGACAGGTATATTTTTTTTTCTTTTGATCAATAGAAATTTTCCACCAAATCAGATGTTTGGAGCTATGGTATTTTGCTATGGGAGATTTACTCTTTTGGCCGTGTCCCTTACCCCAGAATTGTAAGTATCACTATGTTTTTGGACGACTTGTGACCAGGATTTGAATGAAAGAGTGCTGTAACTATCAGCGCATTTACATTGTATTAGGTTAATGTAATAGTTAAGTTGAGCAAAACTTGTAGACATATACTGTATATACTTGCCATTGACTATATTTTACATAATATGAGTTTCACAACACAAAGAAGAAGTTGTCATTTCTACTCTAATTCACTCTGAGACACACCATTATCCTTGCTCTGTTTTGTAGCCTTTAAAAGAGGTTGTGCCTCGAGTGGAGAACGGGTACAAAATGGACTGTCCTGATGGTTGTCCTGAAGTCGTGTATAACATCATGAAACAGTGCTGGAACCTGGATCCTGCTGCACGACCAAGCTTTCAAATGTTGAAGGAGTGGCTGCAGCATATCAGCCAAGGGATGGCAAAAAGACAATAAGTGCCTTTCCTTCATTTTGACCACTTGGACCATAATATTGGATTGAAAGAAAAATGATTGGAACTGTATGATTCTTCACATCAGGTTTATGAAATTGCAACGACTCTTAATGGCTGAGTCGACGAGGCTCACCATCATGTCTTCCTGCACTCTGCTATCAGAGTTAATGAGCCTGATTGACAAGTCTTTCCTTACCGGACGTTGCTGCCTCAGAGCCAGAGTGCCTTAATAAATTTCCAAATGTGTCATGTCCTTTGTGTTCATATTCATAATGGTGGTTTAATTTGATTTAATTTAAACCGAAGCATAATTTAAAAGAATCAAAAGTTTAAAGAGGAAAGATGCTTCCGGCATAGTCACAATTACTCGATACATTGTCACTCACTGTATTTTTCAGGCAC
>JAVQJX010096621.1:0-15015 GCA_036025115.1 Ambassis agassizii | reverse complement strand
GGAATGAATCCAGAGGGCTTATAGACTTAATGTGATAATCACTGACTGTTGTATGTTTGATGAAGCAATAATTTAAATGGTAATAGGATGTCTGGGATAAGTATTATTAATCTTTTCCGTGGAGATGAGAAATGTAAAACATCTTGCCTTTGTAGCTTCAGTGCTGCTTCATGTATGTTGTGCTAAAGAAAAGGACGAGCCTCTGTTGCATTCTGTCTGTAATTTCAAATGATCAGAAATGAAGACTTTAACAGCTACAATGTGGTTCCCACTGTGACTGAAGCTTTTCATGTCATTCCAAGCAGCAGCAGTAAAAAACAGTTTTTACATGTATGATGATGGTTAAGTCATACATATAAAGAAGTAAACAAACTTCCAACAAACAAAACTTCCCCATCAAGCATCCTTCCATCTGTCTTTTGACAAGGAGTCTTTGGGTAATGTGAGTTATTGACTGTTAAAAGGGAAAAAAACACATTGTATTATTTTTAGATCTTTACTGATGTACTGTAAATACTGACATTTTAGTTTACTTTGATTGATCGATGAACCGTTTGAAATGTAAAAAAAAATATTTATCTGCTTTACAGACACAAAGGAATATGGTATGGAATATATGATGAAAGTGGTTTTTGAATAAACTAATTGAGACAATGTCTTTTTACTTTGTGATTATTGATGACACTTTTGGGTTTTTAGTTAAGCAGATTTACAAGGATGGCATCTAGCTCTTGGAATTTCATTTTTTCCTTTAATAATGCAATGAACAATAACAGTTTTTAAATTTATGTGAGTCAAAGCTGCTAAAGATTTATTTTGAATATTGCGAGTTTACTTTCTGACCTGTCATTCAGTGTTCATGAGTCATGACTCTAACTCTGAATGCAAAGCAGCGCTGTCTGCCTACTCAAAACACTCTCTCTGTCACACACACATAGACGCACTGGGATCCCAATTACTGGGAGACATGAAGCATCTCACCTGTTAATAGCAGGGTACATGTATGATAAACATATTCAGTGAACAGCAGCCTCCTCAACCTTGACAGTGAATGAATCCGTGGAGCAGATGGTCGGATGGTGTAGTTAATTGGGTACTGTGTACGATTTGATGTCCTTTCTTTCTCTGTGACATTTGGAAATTTGAGATCCGTTTCTGAGAGATTGTATTTGGTAATTATATGCTAAAACACCACAATGCTGAAGCTCTTCATCTGGCTTGTTTATCTGTTTGTGACTTTGATCAGCTGGATACCGGTCCTCACACATAAGGGGAAACACTCTGTCCTCCCTCATCAGCTGCCTTTGGGAAGCCCTTAAACAGCTGCTTCAGTAACGCCACTTTATGGCATAAACAGCTGAAGACTGTAATTTTTCTGGCAAGTGTCCAGCTGTTAATATTCACTACAAAGTATGACAAAACTTTCACTAGAAAGGTCAAAAGATAAATAACACAATAAACTGCTGGATTGACTCTTCAAGAGCTTTAAAGTGCACAGACTACTCCACCTGGTCAGTTTTAAAAAACCATTAAGTAGCCTTTTGCTCGCTCAGCAGAGGAGGAGCGGGAACATAAATCACTGCCACTGGCTGGAGGAATTAATCATGGGTCAAACGAGGCCCTGTGTGAACTATTCATCAGCAGTCATTAAAGAAAGCAGGAAGCAGATTGACATTTTATCAGCTGCACATAACATACATGAGACTGACAGCTATCAGGAGTGAAACAAAGAAAAAAAAAGTGTCTGCACAAGTTGATGCCAACACACAACAGTGTCAATAACAACCAGTTCAAAGTGACAAACATGCTATGGGGGTGCAGGACCTGTTCTGAAGAAACTGCACCACCACACTGCCCCCTTGTGGGAGATAAGTGTAGACAAACCTGTATGTAGTTTTGACATGCATTGACATTTGCAGCCATGTAGTTAGGAATTGCCAATGTGTTGTATTAGTGGATGAGGCAATCATACACTATTTTTTCAAGATTTCACAGTTTTCTTTTAAATCCTAGACACCTGTCTACATGAACTCCCTATGAAACAATATCATCCACCATTAACGTTTCCTAAATGTCAGTAAAGGTTAGCGAGCCTTTAAATCTATGGAACTCTTAAGATGTTTGGCTCACTTTTTTCTTTTTTAATGGATGTTAAAGATAATGTATGTTTATTTAGATATAAGTTTATCTTGATTCAAATGTATGGACACAAAAAAACCCTCTTTTATATATACATAGTCTAAAACAAAATACATTTATTTGAACGTTAATGCCATTAATGAGGCACAATGGCATTTTTTCCACAGTAAAAAAGGGGGGAAATGAAGCTCTACTGCCCTCTACTGGATAAATTCTTACACATAAATTACATCATGGTTTCAAATGATTTCCACTTACAGGGAAATATTAGGTCATGATGACTGGCACCAATCAAACAGCAAAGAGAGTCCTCTTGTTGTGTTTTTTTTTCTTCCAGAAACTGAGTGAGGTGCCAGTGATGCCATGAATGATTCATTTAGAGAGCTGTGATATGAGGGATGATGTGTGCTCACACCATATGTGAAACATTTATTATTAGCTGTGTTTAAATATGGGAGGAATGGCAGCATGTGTACATAGCCTGTAGCCAGCATGCTGCTCCAACAATTAAAGATCCAATATTACATTGACTGCAGCAGGAGCTGTTTAGCTGCCATTAGGATTAATACCTAATGCCTGGATATTGACCTTGAATTTTAGGATTGCATTGTGCACTGGCAGCTTTTATTTAGAGGTTTTTAGGGGGGTTGTGCAAAAAAAAAGAAGAAGAAGAAGAAGAAAGAAATGGGCATACTTGTTATTCCAGTGGTTATTGGACTAGCAGCACCGGCCTATGACAACCAGAATAGCAGCCCACTGGAATCATCTTGTCTGTCTGATTTGCTGCCCTAAACTGGAGGGCGAACATTTATCTGCGACTAGAATAAAAATACTTAGCGAAGGTTGATATAAGGAATTCAAGCCCTGACCATTTTTTTTTCTTCGTCAGAAAGGAGCGCCGTTACGTCGGGGTTGCACGATCAGCCGGTATTTCAGCGACTTTTATTAGCCTGAAAGCACACTATTATTCTGCTGGAAATAGATAATGATAACGCGAGAGTTTGCAAGTTGCCTCAAGACTGTAGTTGCAACTGTCAAAGGTGGAGTGGATACGCGCATGACCCAACACACATTACTGTAATCCTGTACACGGCCGCGGAGATAATATCCGTATTAAAAAAAACACGAAATAATCCCAAGGTAAGGAGCCGAGGAGTGTACCAAAACCGACCGAGATTTGGTGGTTCTGCTTATTTTCCTTCGCTTCGTTTTCTTTTACTCTAACCAGCAGTCTCGCAGACGTCGAAATTACTGCACTAAACATATTTTTGTGCCTCCCTTTCGCTCCAGCCAGCGCAAGGATTTTTTTTTTTTTTACTCCTCCTTCGTAATAAAGTCGCCATTTTGCTTCACTGCCTATATAAACCTTCCCGTATTCTAATATTTTTCCTCAAGGAGCGGGGGACCTGCCTTTCTTTCCGGGCTATTTCTGATATTTCTGGAGTGTTTAAGGAGAAGACAGAGCTTGGAGAAGTACCTCGTGGTATACATATTAATGCAGGAACGGAGGGGGGGCAAGGCAAATGGAAACTGGAAATACGGGGAAAGTATCCTGGGTTTCTTTTCATGTGGACACGACATTGTAATTTCTCTGCTCCCGCACTGCTCTTTTTTGCTTCCTGTCGTCCACCTGGTCTGCGGAGTGGAGGGTACAGGACGACGGTGACGACTGTCCGCCTCCTTCTAGGCCCCCCAACCTCAGTCTGACCGGTCCTTTGACGCACAGCAGGTGTGATTGCCATGTAACAGAACATTGGTGGAAAAAACGCCCACTTTAGGTGCCTGAATCCTCCTGACCCCACGCCCCCCCTCTTTCCCTCACGTGGGTGACCCGGGGCCACCCGGCCCCTGGTGCTGCTGCTGGGTTGACTGTTCCACTCTTCAGGTAGGTGTGGTCGGAATAAAGTGTAATACTATTGTTGTTTTTGTTTGTTTTCTTTCCAAAAAAAAAAAAAACGTGTTGTAGTTGACAAACAGCATGGCAGCGTGCCACGTGTGGTGCTAAAATACTTACTTCCAGGATGGTTTGTCAGCAGATTGAAACAGGAGATGTGTGTGGGTGTCACCAGGTTGTGTTGTGTCTAATGTATGGTAATAAAGTTACTGTAGGGGGCTGTGGTTTAATTAAGCTTTTATAAAAAACACCAGCTGCAGTGCTAATGTTTAAACCGCTTTTGTAATGACAGAACACAACTGGTATCAGTAGCCAATGAGACTGCTCACATTTCAGGAACTGAAACAGTGCATTTATATACAAAGTACAAATGTCACTGTGAAGACTTAATTACCATGTCTGTTATTTTTAGGCTAGTTCCGTGCTTTTGTGATCTTCTCACATCACACAGGAACAGGAAGAAACTAGTGTGTTGCACTTGCATTCTGCAGCATGCATGTTACATACTATCACTATGATAGATGAGCAGTCATTGCTCAGTATACTACATCGATGGGGTTGGCATGTAAACAGACACTGAGTGGCCCCCACTGAGTGACCCTTTGTGTGCTGTTGCAACTCATTAGGAAAGTGACATCAATGTGTGCTAAGAGCTTGCTTTATGTTGGATCCTAATCAGTACCACTTAGCATAATTAGCAATTGTCAGTCTCCATTCATTCGATTGTCCTATATGCTGACCGGGATTTGAGGGGTTCAGCACAGAGACATAGAATTTAATGTTATGATTATTATTGCTGTTATGATGATGATGATGATGATGGCACAAAACACATAAGGGATTGACAGAGGATTAACCCTCACTTCTGTAGCAGAAAACTTTACTTCTGATCATATGACCTGGTCAAGAGATGCATGGCTGGTTTCTATAAAACTTTGTATCCCCTGATTCTCTTTGACCTCACCTTTCATCTAATGGGCACAACATGAAGTTAGTGTGTAAGTGGGAGTATTGATTTTGAAATGAAACATGGAAGGTCGCACCCCCATTACCTCTGCAGATGATGTGTGTGCCTCCACTCAGATAACCTTCAGACTAATAGCAACAATGAAGAACCTGCATTTTAACAAGGAGACACCATCATCATCATCATCATCACAGGTTATTGATGTAGTGGACGTTCCTAATAATGTTTTGACAAGCAATGTAAGCGGATTAATGAGCAGCAGAAAGTATGCAGACATTGCCTTCAGCTACCTCACTCTCTTGTGTTACAGGCATGGAGAACCCAAGCGGCCCCAGGCTTGGGAAGCTGTCCTCATCGGGGCTGCCAAGAGGCCGAAACCCCAAGCACGGACATCCGCAGGAGTTTGTTAGAACAACGCCGGGGCCTGAAATCAACAACAAACACAGTGAGTGATGAGCTTCCACACTTTGAATCATAGAAATTGGGGTAATCTGTTAATGCTGACAAAGGTTTGCTCCTCATACAGTATGACATACTAACACATATATGACTGTATTTGTATTTCTGCACATGTGTCTTTATGTTCCCCTGGCGGCAGTTCAGTAATTATAGGCGAGCTGTTCAGAAGGTTTCTCCAGGATTTGATTAACATAACATGCATTTAAGGGTCTCTGCAGCTTTTTTTCAATGGATTATATTTTATTAGGAATCAATGGTTCCAGCCTCAATGTAATTCTAGCCATCTCAGCACCACAGAAAGGCCTGGAAGCTACAACATTTTTCCCTGAGCCTGTCGTACAGTGAGAAAACCAAACAAACAAGTATTGCCTAGCACTGACATGAGTGAAACCCCAAGCCATCTGGATGGAGATGGAAGATTTAGGAAAGAGAGAGAGCCAGCCTGAGGAATTATTTTTCAATCCAATAACCAGCAAATCATCATGACTTTGTTAATAGCGTCAGGCATGCTTGGAAAACTGGGGCTGTTCTAATATGACCCAGTTGTTTTGGTTGCTACAAAATAGCCTCTCGTTCCCAGACACACAAAGCACCGTCACAATACTAGGTGCTTCAGTTTGTTTTCTTTCTGTGTGATTATTCAGCCCCGCAGGCTGGATTTTCATGCCTGTGTGGAAGTGCGCATGTGTGTGTGTGTGTGTGTATGTGCACTTGCTTGTTGTAGACATTAATACAAAGCTTATTTTGCAAGACAGAGCTGAGAGTGCAGGACGACATGGAGCACACAAAGGGTCAAAGTCACTTATTAAAATCTGTCGATTATCAGCCTCATCTTCTGATAGTTAATGGTTCATGTTTGCTCTCCAACTTCTTACACAGGCTGCCAGCTGATGTGCTGTTTTTTTCTCTTGGAAGTATTTATTGAAGCTGAAGAAAGCAAGTGTATTGGAATGACAGTTTTTTTTTTCTCAGCAGCCTCTTAATGTCTCATGTTTTATAGATTTCCTTACACTTTATTACTCAATAAACAAGACGAGTTTATAAATCAGTCAGGGGAAAGTTGGTGGTGGGCTCTGCCCCGATCGTTTTGAGACTGAAGACTGAGAGAAGCACCGTTGGCTTTGGTTCACTAATGAGTAACTGATTGCTAGTCTGTCCCTGTGGGTATACGTGTGTTGAAGTAATATTATTACAGGTGATGGATTGGTCATGGTTTTTATGGGACTTTCTCAGGTAACTTTAGACTCTACTGTTTGGTGTGTCGGTCTGTTTCATTTTCCTTTTGCACAGTTCATCTCCTTTGACTCTCATTAGCTTTTTGGGCATGCGAGTACAGTAATTACATCAGTGGTTTAGATACCACATGTTTTTTTGTGAGGTTGGTTTTAAGGAGAGCCTCTGGCACAGTTTGATTGCACAAGATAAGAATCTACATTAATTATGCCATGTTGTAGTGGAAGAATTGTCTCATTTGGTTGGAAAGTCTTGAATATTTCTGGAGGTTGGCCTTTGCCTTTACAAAAGAAAAGAATTTTACATAGGACTTCATTACAATGTTGTTTGTATTGGTGTATTTATTCTCCACGTAGTAACCAGTGTGGTGTTTAATTCACTTAGGTGTAGGACATCAGGGTATCAAAAATGTGTTCACTGACAAACAGGGTAGCTGGTTCTATCACCTAAACTCTCAAATATCAGCTTATTACTCAACAGCTTCTAAAATGATGAGGAGAAATGCTATGACGCTAATAATAATGAGCCTGGCGCTAGCTTGTCTGTCCCAGGGGGGCTGTGGGCCTCAGTTTGGGGAAACAAAAGCATCAATATCTAAGGCTCCCTGTGGAGGTTTTTCAGTACTCGGTCTATACCCGTTGTACACAGTGTGCTCTTCTGATAACCAGCTACCTCATTATCTGCCCTCATCCCACTGGTTACTTTTCATTTTTCATTCCACGTCCTTGGAGTGTCGTGTAGTTGTATTATCAGCTCCTGCTGTCGATCGATAATTGTCCCAGACGGAAACTTTGTGTGATGTAACAAGGAAGAAATCCTTTCTGGTTGGACTGTTCTTGTTGTTCTAGTGGTTTCCTGAAATGCCTTCACAATTTCACACATGAAAAAAAAAAATGATAAAAAAAAAGAGTTTCTGTGCTTTTCCTATTAGATTGTTGTGGTTGAGCCGTCACCTTGCTACATCTGGCAGTTCAAAGTAATGTGGTCCGTGAGGGTGGCACATTTGTTCCTCTTTCTTTTTAAGATGATGATCATTTTTTTTTGTATTTGGATAGAAGTATGTTAGTCTGCAAACTGTCATTAAACCTCTTTCTTCAAATACTGATGCATGTATTGTCTATATGATTTGGCTGTGCACGTTCTCCTTTGATGAAGAGTTCTGCAATACCATATCAATACCAATCTAACAACACATTAGCCATTGGGTATGTGGCACATAATATGCCACAGATATTTTTTAACCACACTGTTAAATGCACATGATGGCTGCCCCACATTTTGTGCATCTGTTTGGAGCATTGGTAGTGTACAATACAGATGGACTGCAATTTTGAATAAGGAGTCTGCAGTTGTGCATTGTACATTATCCCTGACAACTATTAATGTCACAACAGCTGTTGAGAGATATGTACTATTTTAGAGGTTGCTGTGGAAACCTTGCACAACAACGTGGAAAAATTTGTCAATGTTATGTCCATGTGCAAAGCTATATTTGAGTACAATACAATACAATAAATTATTGAACCAATTGTTAAAGATAACTTTTACATTATCTTCCTTTGATGTTGAAGTTTTAGTAGCATTTGCACACAGCTGGTAGTAACTTCCAACAACAAGAAAAAAATGGTACAATTACAGTAACTAGTGTCAAATTCCAGAGACCGTTACCGGTGTCAGTATCAGCTTAAATGTGAACGGTACAGAGTTGTGTGAAATGTCTATAGTACATAGGCATGTGAGGAATTATACTCACAACGCAGCCAGCTGGCAACCCAGTCATGTAGTTTAAAAGCAAATATATTCCCTGCCTGAGACAGTGTGCTAGTATCTGTTTTTGTTTATGTTATCATGTCTCTGCTTGTGTATGTGTGCGACCATATGTATGCACACAGGCATGCATGTTCCCAAATGACAGCCTCTACTCTGACTGGAGGACCTTCTCTTCACACTCACATCCACCATCTGCTGACCCTGGGCGTTTGCCTCAGAATCAGAATTTTTCCTTCCAATCCAGTGCTTTCTCTTTTGTTGTCCAATTCTTCACATATAACTGTGATCTTTTCTGTTTTTTCTCCGTCTTTTCTTGTGTTGCTCATTAGGCAGTATTATCAGGCAGCAGTGAATCAACCTCATTATTCCTGCCACCTTTTAATCCATCCCTTTTTTCACGTTATTCCTTCCTTCCACCCACTACATCTCATACTTTTTTTTATATTTTGTAGTCCCTCCTGAAAATGAGTCTACGTTTGATGGTGAAATACCAAAAGATAAAATCAATACAGGGCTATAGATCTGGAAAATGTTTGTTTTGGGTTTGAGATTGAGTTCTGGTGCTTTTCTCCGATGATGCTGCATCCTGTTTTGAGGAGAGTCCTTTGTCATCTTTGTCACACCTTTATTTGGCAGGCTTGAGGATGGCAGATGAGAAAGAGTACAGGGAAACGGGAGAGGAGAGAGATTGAGTTGGTGAGTCATTGTCCATAAGGAGGGCACTGCAAACAGTCTGGAGCAGGCATTGTCTGTCTGGCTCACATACACAGTATGTATGTTGCATAGACGCATACTTTTTCTCATGTGTACTTGTACGTGTGGTGCAACAATGATATGTATAAGTCTCCTGTTAGAAAACTATTTGTCTGCTCAACTTTTGGTTCTGCACCATTTCCTAGAGAAAACTACACTGGCCACAAACAGTATGCTGCCATTTGTTGTCATTGGATGTCACTAAACACACGTCGGTTGTGGGCCAAACTGGCTTCTGGCAATGGCGATCGGATTTCCAATATTTCGATGCATGCCATTGATGTGGAAGACATTAAAATCAATGCAGGTCTGAAGAAGCTGTCGAGGTACGATGAGTCACCAGATTATATAGCAGGAATCTCAAGCTCTTCTTTGATTTGGCTACTTCATGTGTGGTTTAGTGGTGGCAGTAAACTGATAGCCTGCCACAAGGCTGTGTGGTGAGACCTAAGCTCATACACAAAGTCGTTTCCTATATGGCAGTTGAGGCCACTGAGTGCAATGAAAAATGTTTTTCATTAGCATACTCATTTTCTCACACAAGTTACTTTAAAACGTTAGATGTAAGAAAACCTCATGATCTACCTATAGCTGCATGAACCTATGCACAATATAACTGACCTCTATCACAGAATCTCGTTTCTTAATGCAAAAAGCTCAAATTCTGTACTTCACAGTGATTCCAACAGATTCTACTGTTCTTTTGTTGTCTTAAGTCTTGACACCCTAAAGTAAAGGCATGTTAAATTCCCTGTTGCAGAGTGACAAAAACATTTCTGCAGAAGAATGTCTGTTTCATATCAGGTGTTTAATTTGACAAATTCTCAAAACAAGTGTGTTGTATTTTGCAAGTTGTTGCACACATTAGTTCATCGTTTGCATGTGTCAACAGATTAGCTTAGATGGAGTGACAGATAGAAAGAGGGAGGGCAGAAAGAAAGAAAGAAAGAAAGAAAAAGAAAGGGAGGGGGAAAAACAAAGGACAGACAGTGAGAAACTAGACTCACTGAGAGTCTGGTTTTGTTTCGGTGGTAAGACTGTTCTAGTACTGCTCCACCTCATTTCTCCTTCTTACTCACTGGACTCAGGCCTCCTGACTGAGATGGAATATGGGGACGTCTTCAAATGGAGGTGTGTATCATTGAAAGAAGGGGTGTTTAAGATTGAAAGAGTCAGACAGAAATGACAGTAAACGATGTGTTAGATATGTAGAGTATGAAAGTGGCAAAGTGGTTAAGTGCTGCTAAAGTATGTGACACCGTGAAGAGTAAAAACACAATAATCTATTGGTGACTGAGGAAGTAGTGATAGCATGTTTTCGTTCCATGTGTTCATGTGTACTGGTGTTTGTAATTGTGTGTTGTCTTTTAAAACTACAGTATGCCTAAAACCTACTGTGCAGACACAGACAAAGGCTCCTGTGTGAGTGTTTGTCAAGGAAAACAAATGGCTGTTGTGTGCGTGCATCTGTGAGTGTGTATTTGTGGGCAATGTGTGAACCCTTGCACTCAGGGAGAGCAGTTGCAGGCGTAGCTAGGAGAACTCAGAGGTTATTTGAGATCATTAGACAGCTGCCAGCACTCCTGGGTCCTGACTTCTCTTCTCTTTTCTTCTCTCTTCTCCTCTCCTCTCTTCTGTCAGAGCAACAGTTGCAGACAGCTGGGAGCGAGTCACACTCTGACATTAGCTGAACAGCTGTTTTACCCCCATGGCCTGTGCCTGATAACTGGGGTTTAGATTTGACACAATGGATCTGCTTTGTTTCATACCAAGACAATGGTTTTAATTGCTGGAATGTTTTATGTGTTATTCATGCAAGCAAAGTTGAGTAAAATATATGAACACACGCTACTATATTGGCATTCATCTTAGGGTTGCTGTTTTATACAGAATTTTACAGTAGGCTTTGCCAACACGTGCACTGCCTGTTTGCATTGTTGCCTACTGTATGTGGGCCTAATTGTTCTGCTTTCAGTAAAGAGGCCTCTGATAGTTGTAACTGAGACAAGTAGATCTTATTCCCATAGCAACAAGAACATATCTTTCCCAGGAGCAGAATTCATTAATTATGCCTTTCTTTTACAATACCTTTATTTTCTAAGACAGGAATTAGAATGCATGCTCAATTTCCTTCTCGACACAGGAGCTACACTGCCAACTGCATCACCTCTCCAGCTGCTACCCAGACAGCTAATAGAGAAATGCTCTGTCGCCAGGAGAATATTAATACAACCATATCCATGCACAATCACACACACAGGGGTAATGGTTTTGTGTACTTGTTTGTGTAGCGGTCTGCACTGTCATGTGCACCTTGTGTCATGAACTATTCCAAAACACAGCCACCAATGTTATGCTGTGCTTCTCATTCCATTTTATTCAGCCCTGCCTTATTTTCTTGCTACCTTATTATGGTGGAGTCTGAAGTAAAAGATTACATATAATCCGTCAGCCTATGTTTGTGTCTGTGCTTCTGAGTGAGAAACAAAAAGAAGACAAATGAGGGAAAAAAGGAGAGTAGATACTGTGCAATAACAAAGGGGAATGAGAAGGGGAGGTCATGGAGGTCAGTGTTTCTTATGCACATTAACATCACAGACATAGAAAGATGTATTTTGGGAGAAAGGCTGCTCTTTTGCAAACATGATCTGCTTTCGTATGAGCAGCGATGGCAGTACAGTAAGTCAGTTCATTTATTTGATGGAAAAATTATCCAATGTTTTTTTTTATAATCCTAGTCGGCACACAAAGTGCTCTGATCCAGTATTGGAAGCTGCCACAAATGTGCAGCACGATGAGTGTGTGCATCCTGAATATCTGCTTGTCAGTGAGTTTGCTGGGAGAAGAAGGCAGTTGGCAGATATTGTATAAGGCTTGGGCGACATGACAAAAAATATGTGATACTAAATTGTTAAGACACTCAGACCACTTCCATATAACTGGCTCCTGTTACTTTTCCTTTCTTCACCTGTAGCTCAGACAAGTGCAAGCATAAAACTCAAGCCTGACAGGCAATTATTGTTTCTTACAGCTGTGTGACTGTTATCTTCATGTAAGGTTTGAATTCCACCAGTGATCTTTGTTATTTTTTTTTAGTTATATATATGATATATGGTTATATATATATATAACTGAATATGACATAATTTCCTCTGCTTGGCTAGGTGAAACATTTTCAAACAAAGGACCACGGCTGCATTCCACTAAAAAAGGACTGTCATCTCTACTTGAAGTTTTTTGTTTTTTATGTTTCCTAGATCTGATATAACAGAATAGACTCTAGCAGCTTCTCTTTCTCCACCTTTGATTGTTTCTGCTGCTGCTATCTGCTCTATCTGGCACATGTAAAGATATATCATTCTGAAGAGCAGAGTACAGCTACCTGCAGCACTGTCATTCAGTATTATGCTTGGTCAGAGTCATCCGCCTCTGCAGGTCTCTTCTCTCCCTCAACATCCTCTGCTTTCCTCTGCTTCCTTTGTCACCACCTTCCCCTTCTTTCACATACATACACTTATCCTCAGCACTCTCTCCGTCTTTCCCCAAGTGGCAGTGAATAGAAAGAGTTGTGTGCAGGCCTGATTGTGCAGAGGCCTAATTGTAGCAGAAAAGAGAGCAGTAATGAGCCAGTGGAACTACAGAGAAAGAGGGTGAGGCAGAGAAAGGGGAAGGAAAGTAAGAAAGATAGGCATGGGGTGAGAAAGGAGAGAAGCAAGAATGTGAATGATGAAGGGAGGGAGCAAAAGAGTACAGGAAGAGCCGAGGCAGTCGGTCTGCAGTCTGCTGTGTCAGAGGTTCACACAGGCTCTAGCGATTTATAGCTGATCTGTTTGGCTCAACACAGGCCTTTGCCCACACTGTCTTCTTTCTGTTACTTCTGCACTCACACATTCATTCATGTATATATGCACATGGCACACAAACATTTGAAAAATGGACACTGTTGAACCAGTGCTGTGCAGATTTGTTTTCATAATCATGTCCATGTTTAGTTTAAATATAGTTATGATATAAGAACGTGCTGCAATGGTGGGGGGTGGAAAAGCCATTGAAGATCAGGAACATTTCTAGGAGTAATTTATCAGGACAGACATTTATATCCTGTCAATATGAAGTGCAGGCTGTTTCTAACTCTCATTTTTCCAGGTCCAATGTGTGATGAGCCAGCAGAGGGGAAGAGGAAAGGGCGTCCTAAAGCAGAAGTACAGGAACTGAGAAGCATCCCTGTGAGTATTTTTCTTTTGAAATGAGTGGGTACTTGAAACGGGCTTCATTTTTCCTGCACAGTAGACAGCTCCCCATAAATATGCACAATATTCAGTCATTTGTAGCGATAAGACTTGCATGCATTCAACTCTCTATTCCTCACCCCTGAGCAGGCCCAAATGATAGTACAATGGAAGGAAGAGTTTAAGCGGCGCTCCAGGGTTAAATGTCCATGTTCAGGCTGCTGGTTAGAGTTTCCCAGCATCTATGGCGTCAAGTACCACTATCAACGCTGCCAGGGGGTGAGTCACTAGCCTCTGCTCTTTCCTGCTATGTGGCTATTTCTACCTTTAAGCTTGAGAGTTGACTGTAAAGAGAGGGCCACAATAAAAAGAACCTAATAGCGTAGGACCGCTGGCGTTTCAGAGGAAAAAGCTGTTCTCAAATACGAGTATAAAGTGATATAGGCTATACAAACAAAAACTATGATTAATGAAGTTATGAGCAATAGCCACCCACTGTCATCTGATTTTGTGTAAGGAGGAAGCTCAGCCTAAATCCCCTCTCCTCTAATGTCTGTATTCAGGCCACAGTAGCTGAGAAGCTGAGTCACGGCTGTCCCTACTGCGAGGCAGTGTTTGCCACAAAGGTGCGCCTGCAGAAGCACAAGCTGTGGAACCACCCAGACAGAGTTAGTATGGAAGCCAAGGAAGAGCATTCTGCACTTCAAAAGACTCCCGTCAAGTCCAGCACCAAGAAAAGGTGACAGGGATTTAGAGCTCTAATTCCCACCCACGCCGACTCACATCATGGTGTTAGTAAGGTCACAATGTTAAAACGCTGTCCTCCTTGTTATATCCAGACCCATGGAGAACAGTGCCCCCCATCCAGTCTTCTTCAAAGTAAAGAAGACCCACGAGGTATCCATGCCCTCTCAGAATGGGGAGCTGGGCCACCAGAGGAGTGAGAGGAAACAGCACAGCCACAGCAGCCAGCTGCAGCAGCAGATTCACCAGGCCCAGCCCGTCCAGCTGCAGTCCCAGCAATCGCAGTCCCAAAGCACATCATCTGATGCAGGAGGGAGTGAGAGTGAGGGGGGCAGCCTTCCGCCTTCTCTCACTGATGAAGATCCAGAGCGAATGAAGCACAGTAAGATTTTTGTAACGGACTCCATATTCTTATTATATGTGCCTACTGTACTGTGTGTTTGACCATTCTCTGCTCTGTGTGTTTTTTTTCTCTTGAGCCAGGACGGAAGCAGAAAACGCCCAAGAAATTCACGGGAGAACAGCCCTCTATATCAGGAACATTTGGATTAAAAGGTAGATTTTTACCCCCAAATCAATTGTTCACATTTGTACTAAAGTCAGCAATACAATTCATTATCTTTATTCATTTTGTGTGCATTTTTTCTGTAATCATTTGCTAAACTACCCATGTTGGTTAAACAACTTTATATTTCAATCTCATTTGGGTTTGATAAATATTAGAGAAGAGATGTTTTTCAGAGTAGTCTGATTCATCATTGACTACAGCAGAAAGAACCCTATCATTGAGTTAATAATTGAATTCCTGGGAGGATAAATGTGCCACT
>JAVQJX010096490.1:0-14608 GCA_036025115.1 Ambassis agassizii | reverse complement strand
ATATTCCATTTTCCTCATAAATGTACAACTTCACAGAATATACAAATTATTTTTTCACAGAAAGTTTTCTTGTATTTAAGTGTTTGTCAACAAAAATGATTTATAAATTTATAAGCTGTCAGTTTTCTTTTGCCAATTTTTTCTCTCTTTTTATCACTCTTTATACCTCATGAATTTGATGTTTTCTGGTATTTTTTTGTAACAGTACTTTGTATGTTCCAAATGTAAAAGAGGTCAGATCTTTGCCTGACCGGGTCGTTGTGGACTTAATGCTTGAAGACATTTATTTACTGCACACACACACACTCTGTCCAAGCTGCTGTTTGGTGTGGTCTGACATCTAATTTATTTTTGCGTGTTATTGTGCTGAACAATGTTTTTTTTTTTTTCTTTAGTAAGTTTTTGTGTGACAGGAATGTTACCGGCGGCTCGGCCTGCGTTTGTTCAGGATTAGATGTGCTGCTCCTAAAAAAAATCATCACAGTAGTGATGAAAGTTTGTCCCGGGGTCATCACAGGTGTGCTCGCTCTCTTTATCACTTAATGAATGCATTAATATGAAGTCATGAATTTTATGAGGTAATAATGTTCTTGTTTGATCCTCTCCGTCACCTTTCTTTGACCTGTGCAGGATTTTACTTGTTCTGCTCAGACACTTACACATTAATTAAACTTTAAACGTTTAACTTCAGACACTATAGAGAACGTGGTCTGGACGTCTGAGGCAGTTTGCTCAGCCTTTAACGTCCATTTGTATCTTTTCTCACACTGTATTTGAATCCAGCTGAATTTCTGTTCTTTTACATTCAGAATGCAGCCAAGTAAGACTACAGGTCACTCACAAGCTGCTGCTCTGCTAAATGTGGAGGATAAATCTGACAAAATCAGGAGTGAGATGTGAACTGTGTGGTGATATTTCCATATCTAAACTTCTGTGATGTGACTCACAGGTTGATGAAAACTTTAGCAGTGCTTGACTCCGCCTCTTTTTTGGCTCATCCAAATATTGGTGAAGTTATGAAGTGGAGCTGCTAATATTTCCATGTTGTAAAGTAATGCTTTTATTTATCACAGCGTAAAATGATCAAAACATCACACTCTGTGAGTACATTTACAAACTTCACTTAGATTTCAGTGGACAGTATGTTTGGCAGCCTTAAGGTGACCAAAGTGCCTTTTGTAGCCTCTCTTCAAGTGGAACTCCACTTCCATATCCTCCAGATCCTTCTGGTCCTGGAGGTTCATGTTTTATTTTTCAATAAAAATGATAATAATAGAGATAAAAAGTTTTAACTCTTCTTCAGCCTCTTCTTCATCTGTGTAAAAAGCATCATCATTCCTTCATAATGCTGTTTTTTGTAAATAGTTTTGATGTATTTTCTTCATAGTACATTTATATAATTCAGTTCATCATACATTTATATTTTTATTGAGTTTTATTTTGAAGTTCTAACAGCTTTAGAGCAGACATTCCCTCATGTGCTTTGTAGTTTCACACACACATAGATGCATCAAAAATTATTATAAACTACCGTAAAAAGTGCAATTTAAATCATACTTGTGGACAGAAAATGGTGCAAACTTTACTCTCCACAGTCTCCTCTGATAATTCTGCAGTGGTGCAGTTTTTACAGTCGTGTATTTGTTTGGTACATGACAAACATGATGTCACTTTGCCTTGTTTCTGTTGGATTTCCTCTGTGCGGCTGCTTGGTGTTAAGAATAGAACAGACGTCCTGTGAAGCATCTATCATGGAATCCTTTCTTCATGTTTTCACCAGACTAAATCAGCATGCGACGGGAGCTCTGAAGGCAAATAGTGATGAACCGAAAATGGCCTGTGTTCTGCTCGGCGTGTGTGATGTGACAGCTCGTGGCAGCACAGTCCCACGTGTCAAAGAATTCTTTTTTTTTTTCGGTTCATACTTGATAACAAAGTTTGGTGGATTTTCCATTTTTTCCTCATGAAGTGATCTCCATTGATCATGAGGTGAGAGCAGGTTGTCATTCTGTCTCAAAGCAGTGATGAGATTAGACCCCAGCATTACTGAACAGAAAGGGCACATAAGTGCTGGTGAGACATTTGCCGTCGTGTGCCACGGCCAAGTCTGGGCGGCTTTCAAATATGCATGCAGGAAAATGGAGACGTGTGGCGTCTTTGAGAGTGAATTCAACAAGCAGTCGCTGAAGAATGCAGCCAGCTCTGTGACGCTGAGCAACAGTGTCTGTCTGAGCCTCACCAATTAAACCTGTGATATTGTGTTTTTGTCACGCTG
Organism: Ambassis agassizii; assembly: GCA_036025115.1. Taxonomy (NCBI): domain Eukaryota; kingdom Metazoa; phylum Chordata; class Actinopteri; family Ambassidae; genus Ambassis; species Ambassis agassizii. The sequence continues at coordinate 12,333 of JAVQJX010096490.1, read as the reverse complement.
GAGGACAGACGGCAAATAAATAGAAGAAAGAAAGAAAAGAACAGCATCATTATCAGAGCAGGAGAGTCCTCACACTGAGGCAAGACACAAAATGCTTTATCAGATATGATGTGAAATTTAATATATGTGAACCGTCTAACTGCTGTCACACCTGCTGACGCATAAAGACAGATTTATGGCACCATGTCGGGGTCCATCTGCATAGACATGGAGTGAAGGATTATGGGAACAATGCTACAGAGTGCATGTAGTCATAAACAATCATAGCAAGTGCCATAGTCATAAATTATGTTTAAAAAAGGTGGTAATAATAAATATTAATACAAACAAAAGATTGAATAATAAAAATAAATTAACTGTATTTTAATTTTCTGTCAAGAGTTGGTGACAAATTTTATATTAAATTTATAAGCCACATATGATCTTATAACTACAAAGGACAAATATACTGAATTTAAATGAATATTAAAATCTATGAAAATAATAATAATCTGTTACATCACCGGCTGTGCTAATAGAGTTGTTCATCTTTGATTTTTTAAAAGCTGACTGAGCATAAAAGCAACAAAGATCCTTGAATTAAACATCAGCTTTAGTTTCAGATCAGACTGTACTCAGATGAACTCCGCGCTCTCCAGAGGCCGTCTGGCTCCGCCCCCTTTCCTCGCCACGCTCTTATCAGCCAGCAGCCGCCTTCTGCATGTTGACTGTTGTCAACAGAGGAGGCTTTAGGCAGGTGCTGGACTCTGACATTTAGACCCCTATTGTCCTCGTCTGCTAATCCCTCTATTGTGAGCGATTAGCAATATCCTGGTCCCTCTGTGGTGGACTGGAGCGTGTGTGGTGGGAATGGTGCCACAAATGAACAAGGACAATGCAGCGTCACTAACTACGCTGTCTAATTTCATTATGCTGACATGTTAGTGCTTCACTGGCTTTGTGTGTGTGTGTGTTTCCAGCTGATAGACAGCAGTGGTCAATCTGTCGGGTAGGTCAGCAGCTCTTTGTCTCTGAATGGTGCTGCTGTTTTTTGATAACACACAGGAGGCCAAAAAATGGGAGCATGATTCCCTCTTTGGTCAAAATAACACAATCACAGTGGACACTACAGTGTGACTGATAATTTGACATTATCACATTGTTCACTGTGATGCTCTGCTCAGATGAAGAGAGCAGCAGAGCGGGACGGAGACAGAAAAGAGCTGAAGAACCGGATATTGACAAAAGCAGCCCCAAGCAGTTTGAGGGGGCACGAGGGGAGTTATTTGTCTAACTTAAGCCAGGATGATCTGCTGCTGCTGCTCCAAACCAACAGAGTGGAGTCAGAAGTTATGTGTGCAGGTCCGTGTCGAGCTCCAACAGTGATTTAAGGCCCCGTGCCCTTGGTTTAGCTGTGGCCCCCCCTGCGTGAATGTCAACTAGTGCCGGGGCTAATATTGAAGATGGTGCTTGGCACCTGAGCCCACATCACATTTGTAATGCAGCAGCAAATGGGGCAGGACTTTCAAGCAACACTATGAATTATTCATGCTACGTGTAAATGTAAATTCAAGGATTAAATTAAGCATACAGTATTTAGGGAATGCTATTTATTGTCCCAAAGGAAATGCAATTTGCAAATGTCAGCAAAGGAAACGAGAAGAATTGTGACCAAACATTACAAAGAACAATATTCATGATTAACAGGGTGCAGTCTATTTATATACAGACAGGAACAAGGTTGAAAGCAACACAGACGGGAAGGAAAAGGAACATGTCAGGTGTCAAAACATGCAGTTCCCCGTGCAGCCTCCATCACAAGCCTTCCTTTGTCAGCTCTAATCATGCTTCACCTCTTTACCTGTATTTGGATCAACACGTCCTCATAAGAAAACGCTCTATTTGGTCGATAGTCCGCCCGCTGAATTCGACTGATGGTTGTAGGGAGGCCGGTCAGGGTGGGCTGGGTGACACATTTCACAGGAAAACTGCTCACTTTTCACAGTCGGGACAAGTGCCCGCCCCCAAGACCATGTAGAGGTGCGGCTTTAGTTTAGCTTTAGTTTTAAAAGCCGGGAAAATCCACCCCACTTGATGTTTTTCTGGTGAGGACGGGCTGGTTTGGATCTACTGGGATTTCAGGCAGACATCAACATGTCAGAATGTGCTACTAAACTGCCTGTCACTCACTTTATTTTAGCACCCTATGCCTACAAGTGTATGTTAGCATGCTACATGCTAACTGCACTCTCACAGCTTTCCCTCCCATCACTCTCCGGCTTTTCTCTCTCCGGTTCTGTCTGCTTAAAGACTCATATTTAAGTGTGTAAAAACTCTCTTCTGAGTTGTTTTCACCATTTAGCTTTTATGCGTTTTGTCTGATTAAGGTGGAGGCTCCTCCCTGTGGATGGACTGTTTCCTGCCTGGTTTAAATGGAGCTTAAATGTCTCCATAATTTAGATTTTGGCTGCAGACATCTTGTGTAAATGTGATTTCTCTCATCAAGTTACAGCCAGGCTTTGTAAGCTAGCATCTCCTCAGGGCTCCTGATCGGCAGTGCTGGTTGTTTAAAAGGAAAGACAAATCGTGGTGAAAACTACCATCCCTGTCTTTAGGATAAAGGGTTTGGCTTGTCTTCTGGTCATGAACTCTCTCTGCATGTGCACTCCTACATGTGGGGCCATCTGTGACCCTGCCAGCCCCCCCACGTGTCTTCTAACGACAGCCCAGTGATTTATAGGAACTTCAGGGCCTGCTGCAGCATAATTCGCTTATGGAAAACTGATTGATTGGAGTGAGGTTGGAGAAGCATCAAGTACAGTTTGATTGAATTGTGAGTAATGGTAGTCTAGACTACATTCATAACTGATGCCCTGCAGCACCCTGTTCTATCTGTCTGTAGAGCCTCTCTGCTGTCTTCCCAACAGATCGGCCTGCAGTGTTTGAAATCCCGCTGCTTCATTAAAAAAAAGAAAATGAAAGTACCGCCTGAAATTTCTATTCTTGGGAGCCATGATTTTTTTTTCTTACTGTTAGAAAATCCTCAGCTAAATATTTGGGAATGTTTTTCTGATGCTGACTGACGGAGCATTTTACTGCAACCCTGAAAGCAGCCAGAGAGGAAGTCAGAGATCAAACAGCAGAGAGAGGGAAGCCTTGGTGGAAGCATGGTGTAATTTCGTGCCCTGCGGTTGGCCCCACATCACCTCTTTTTTTAAGGTCGCCAGATGGACCGCTGTCTCTCCCGGCTCAGGGAAACACATAGATTTTACAGGCAGGAGGAGGAGGCACTAATACTTTACATCAGTCTGCATCTCCTCCTCTGAGCTCACATATACTGTATTTTTACTCCAGCTGAATTCCCTGTAAAGCGGCTCTCATTTACATATTTTTCAGTTTCTGGTGTCAAAAAACAAAATGAGTACAAAATCATGACTGAAATGCAGCCCAGTAAAACTTCATGTCACTTTCAAGAAGCTGCTGCTCTGCTGAAATCCTGATAATCATCTCACAAAATCAAAAGTTAGACACAAACATTTTATTTTTATTAAAACTTTTTAACATGGAGGTCTTTGGGAATTGACATACTTTTGGTGTCACCTTCGAGTAAATGCAGGTCATCATTTTTTCATCCCTTTGGCATGTGTTCATCACAACACGTCCTGATAAGAAAACGCTCTGTTTGGTCAATAGTCTGCTTGCTGGATATGACTGACTGTTACGTTTAAATTATGACACATATGGACGTATGTTGTGTCACAGACCAATACAGACACAAGGCCGAACACTTAGGGAGGAACAGGAGGGACGAGAGGTCAGGGATGGGAGGATTAAACAAGCAGCAGTCACCCAAAAGATCCAAGCTCGAATCCAAGTGGTTGCTGCTTCACTTAGTTTGGTTTGTGAGCGGTTAATTTTTAAGTTTCGTTTTTATGGGGTTACGTTCTTACTTTCTCTTCTGTGTGATGAGCTTTTGTTTTAAACTGCTGCCGACTTTAGCATTAAATCCACTGGTTGAGGTTAGACATTAAAAACAGGGGGAGGTGTTGATGAACGGATGAATTCAGACACATTTTACAGGAAAACTGCTCACTGTTTCAGACACACAGTCGGGACAAGGCCCCGCCCCCATGACCACGTAGAGGTGTGGCTTTAGAAAGACGCTGACTGTTTACGTTTTAAAAGCCGGAAAAATTGACCCCACTTGTGAGGACGGGCTGGTCGCTGCGTCTCTTTTTTAAATGCACTTAAATATCAGAAAGTAAAAATATTACAGCTGACTCTGTGGGCACTGGATTTGCAAGTTTCATTAAAGTTTAAGTAGACAGAGCGTTGAGCAATTTTAAGCAGCGTAAGTTGCATAAGGGAGGCAGAGGAGGCACAGATAGGATGAGGGCAGCTGGGGACTCTGCTGATCTGACGTGGTAGCACCTTGTCAAAGCATCCCTGGATAATCCACAGGGGTAAATACATGTAATCTTCACAGAGTTTATGTGGAATTGTCATGGTTGCACCTTGCACAACACACTGAGTGAGGATTAATGGTATGTAAGTACAGCAAAGAAATCTCCTGCTTGTCATCATGCATGTCTTCCATTCTTAGACATCAACATTTCACGCAGCTTGCCGGCCCCTGTTGGCAACCACTTTTCTTTTGTTTGGGAAGCGGAGAAAAAAAAATAACACTCTACACCGGCAGTATAAAAATCTGCCACCCAGGAGAGAAAGAGAGAGAGAGAGAGAGAGAGAGAGAGAGAGAGAGGTCCTGTCGCATTGATTTACTCCATCAGAAATGGCGAAACAAGTGAAATTGAGTGTGGAGGGAAAAAAAAGAATCGAGGACACCCAGAATAGCCTCACACACACACACATACATACACACCGAGACAGGCCACGTCCACATAGGGAAGAACCTTAAAGAAAGCCCATATAGTGCAATGCATCGAAAACAAGTGAGCCGGAGCAAAGAAAAAAACATTGTTAAATGAAGGAGTGTGTGGACGCTGTGTATCTGCATATGAACAACACATCAGTAAATGTTTATTCCAAAAACAAAGAACCTTCTTCAGCTTTATCTCATTTGTTGCATCTGATCTGTGTTGCAGAAAGTAATTATTCTCTTTGTTATGATGCACCCTGCTGAATGCATTACCTCACAGGTGCAGGTCTGTCACCGTTCACTTTGTTCTCCATTATTATTAGCACCACACAGCCACATCATATCTGTCATTCACTGACAACTAAAATAGTTACAGTATGACATAAATAAAACCATCATTCAGACTCCATGTGGTGTAATCACCATCAGACCTGCAAATTCGTCATAGCTGCACAAATACTGAATGCATCCTCCTGTGGTGATGTGCATGTAAACTGGACAGTCAGATGGCTAAGAAAATGGCAGAGAAGTTTGTTAATGGTGGTTTAAGTTTGCTCTGTAAATAACATATGTTTAGTTTGTGACAACTGTATGTTGTGGAAAACTTTGTTGTTTACATGAAAAAAGGTGATTAGTGTTGTCTTCAAGTAGAAAAGACAGTACAGGTTAGTGTGAGTGTCAATCTTATGATCTGTTCAATCAAATCTGGACAAAGTGAAGGGGAGTCAGTGCAGCTGAAGCCCAGCCACACCCACTGTCTGGTGTGAACTTAGACAGTTTAACATAACCTAGTCCTCAAGTGGCCATTTGATGAATTGCAACTCTTCCCTGGTTTTATTTTTCATGGGTGAGTCCTGGACAAATGTGAGGATATAGTGCTTGTTTAACAGTTAACTATTTAAATGCCTTCATTTTTCGCCAGGAAAATATAACACAAGATCAGTGTTATAGTCCTTAAAAATGAAACATGTGAATGTATTTCTCCATACATAACTGAACCAAACCTGAAAACAAAGCGGTTTGTGGTGTCAGGAGGACTCAAAGTGAAAGTCTGCTGCATTGCACATTATTGCAGTTGTGTGTGTTACAATACATGCATATGTCACATTAGCATAAACATAATGTAACTGCTGGGGGTACTATCAACCAGACGTGATGTTGTTTTCAAGAGGATGTGTTGAACTATTCATATGACGGACATCATTTTGATGGATCTCGGTCTGTGATTTAGCTTTGTTTCCTCTAATATGTGCATCTCCTAAAGTTACTTAAACAGCTTGTATGATCAGATCTCCAGTGCTTCCTGTCTGCCTTTGTAAACTATGCAGTGATAACACGATCACCCGGGAGGCATGTTGACGCCAGGTGGAAAGTGGGTTAAAGAGCCTCTGTGGAACCGCCTTGTGTCGCATCCACACATGTAGCAGATGCTTCTTTTAGAGAGTGACAGTAACAGGCCTGCAGGCGAACAACGAGCAACGAGTCAATCACAGGGAAGAGCTGCATAAAGTTGGTCTGCTGAACGCACGACCACGCGCTGTGGGCCACTTCCAGAAAGATCATCAGGACTTCATTACCTCTGCTGAGACAGCAGTCAGTAGCTATTATCCCACTGCAGTCACACACACACACACACACACACACACACACACACACACACTGCTGCACTCTAATGTGATGAATTTGACTTTTTTGGAGATATTAGCCATGTATCCGTAGAAGCAGCAGCCGTTTATTAGAAGTCTGACAGAGGAGAGTTGGGTGGCATGAGGCCCTGCAAATGCACATCACACAGCCCATCAGCCCATCACGTCCTTGCTCTATCGCTTTTGAGGAGGGAGGGATGGAAGGACAGGGAGTGAAAGGATGGAGGGAGAAGACATGAAGGGATCCAGAGGGAGGAGGGGTGCAGGGATGAAGGTGAGTGATCTGAATAGAAAGGAGGGGAGGCGAGAGAGAGAGAGAGAGAGAGGAACGAGTGCATGACTGATGAAGGCTGGAATGAAGAGAGGAGTAAAAAAAACCTGATGAAAACAGGGAGGATGTGATGAAGGGTGGGGTCGGGGGAAAAAGGGTGAAAATGGGACTGAAGATAAAGCTCGACGAGGGTGTGTGCATGACATCGATGAGTTATGATAACCCTGAGCATATTCAATAAATAAACACATCAATATAATCGGATTGGTTTAAGCAGGGTGTCAACACACCCCTGCAGTTACATTGCTCCTGATTAGCGTCTATAGACTGCGTCTCTTTAGCAGCACTATGCATACAGTACACACACTCTGAATAGTGTCATGTTTTGCATTTAAATGGAAGACAACGGCGGCATTATACTTTGACTGCAAATCAAAATGGAAATGTGATGCTGAGCATTCCATGGCAGGAGAAGTAAGAACGCTCTCCTGCAGTCGAATCTGTGACTTTGCTGACAACAGAGCAGGAATAAAGAGGAAACTCCCTCTGGGAAGTAATTAGTATGGACAGTTTTTAGTGTTGACACCGCTGGCTTCACTTTCAGATCTCTCATTTGCTTTTTCCTGCTGTCTTGGGAACACATTTCAGTGTTTCATATTCCTCTCCCTTGTTTTTTTTTTATTTTATTCCCCACAAAGTGAAAGGTTCTCTGTGTACTTATAGGAAGCCGACAACCCTTGAGCACCAATGTAAAAAAAAAACTATTGTAGAATTTAATGAAAGCTCAAGAATCACAATGAAAAAAAAACACAACACCTTGCTGTTTCTTCTGAGTTTGGGGTCATTTCTGAGGTATTCTTTGTATGCAGGCTCACACTCCCTGTTTGGCTTCTCTGCCACAACTCAGATGAAATACCTTCAGCGATGTCTTGTTGTGGCTTCTCTTCAGCAGCAAGTTTCTGCAGCTTACAAAGGAGGACAAAGCTGTGCAGAATATTTTAGCACGGTTGTTCTTCCTGTTATTTTTTTATGATTTAAAACATAAATGGCTTTGTGAAAGTAGCATCCCTGAATATGCCTCATGATGTGCCTTCTTGTACTATTTACACCCACTTCTTTCACACAGTTATGCTGCTTTCTGTGTTTTTCTTTCCTTTGCTCATCCAAAAACAGAATTGTAGAAATGTGAGGCCAAAATGTCTGCTTATGGGAGCTGCCATATTGGAAAAGGACGCCATTTTGGAACCACATTAGCTCCTATACAAACTAGCTAAGAATCCTTAAACAGCATCTGAGGTCAGTTCTTCTAGTTTCAGGACTATTAAAAACAAATTTAGGACGACTTTGTTGTCTTCGCTTCAACAGCTTCATGAAGCCTCTTTGACGTAAATTTCATGTGTGGCTGTAAAAACCGTATTTTCCTGACTATAGAGTGCACCTGCATATGAGCCGCATCCACCAAATTGTAAAAGAAAATATTTTTTCACATATAGGCCGCGTCTGACTCTAAGCCGCAGGTGTCCACCTTGTAATATGAGATGTTTACACAGAACGATTCTATTAATATTTAATTAAATACCTGAACTACTAAATGCTATAAAAGATATTCATCACTATTCTTCATCTTCCTCTTGCACACTGAAACCACTGAAGTCATCTTGTTGTTTTTTGTGAAGCGCTGTAAAAGTTAAGCTTAAAACCGGCGTCTTCCTCAGCGCATCACCTCTTCCACCTGCCTGTCTCAGTCTTGTGCTTCCTGCTGGAGCGCCCCCTAGAGGCTGTCAGCTCAAAAAAAACTCTATAGATTAGCTGCATTGTTCTATAAGCTGCAGGGTTCAAATTGTGGGGAAAAAGTAGCAGCTTATAGTCCGGTAAGTACGGTACTTTGCGAGCATCATGCCGGACACCGACATGATGAAGTAGCTGCCATACATGCTTACATGCTTTCTACCACTGGACAGGAAGTGCATTACAGTTTGTGTCTACACACAGCTGTGTGATTGTGATTGTAAACGACACTGAAACATTTTCCTCTCTCCCTGATTAAACCACATTACATGTTTTGATATCAGCAGATGTTAATTGTAGCTTATAGCTTAACAGGAAGTCTCATTAATCAATCAAAGAGATAATGTTCAACCTTCCCATCTGTTGTTGTGTTACTGTATGATGAAAACACTTCCAGCAGTACAGGCTCAGAGCTTTTTTTTTTATTTCATCTAAAACATTTCCAACCTGTAAATGGCACACAAAAGTGACACGTTGACATGTGACAGCAGGCAGAGCTGCTGTAATTACACACATTAACCTTGACATTAACCGGACCTCAAAAGGAGCACCTCCATTATTAATGTGATTGCTTCGACCTGTGCTTTTCCACTTTAAGTGACATGCTGAATTGTCAGCCGTGTGTACATATTAAGTCTCCCGGATACGTTGAAACTCTTGCATAGATAAAAAAAAAACACGACACGGCTTCTCTGTCTTCTTCCTCCTCTTTCATCGTCTCCAGCCTGTCAGGATGAGTGTCGGCCTCTTTGCTCTCCCAGATGTTAGCTGGCAGGAAGAGGCTGCATGTCTGTCATCAGTCAGGACAAGTGACAGCAGCGTCGGCGGCCTGTCACAGCTGCCGCTCCTCAGGTCAGTGAAGGTGTCGCCGTCAAGCTCCCACGCCCAGGCGACGGCATTCTGGGTCCATGGAGCGGCTGCTGATGCAAATTTTTATAAAAACACAAACACTTTTTTTATATCATCTATGTTGGATTTATCTTATCGTCCATCAAAGCCACACTATTCAAATTAATAAGAAATTAATCCACACATGTCATTCAACTTTTATTTCCAGCCTCTTACTGCACACCTACAGCATGCAGAGGTCTATGTGCACGCCCACACGCTGACCCGCACCGCCGAGCCTTACCGTCCACTCACCGCACAGCTTTGATGAAGCCGGGTTACATCACCGAGCAGAAAATGTCGTGACCCGATCTGCCTGTAAATGAATCATCTTTAAGAGTCTTATGAAAAAAATCATACTGAGCATTTGGATATAGATTTTTCTGCCTCAGGCTTCTGATTTTCTGATTTTGTCAACATGTGATCCTACAAATCTTTGTTTCTATATCAATTAGCTTGTCAGATTAAAGAAGTTTCTAGTCATATGATAGCTATACACACAAAAGAAAACGGTGATGTATGCAGGATTTTCAACTGAAAGATAACTTTGCAGATTGTTTGATCAGGTTTAGCAATAAAAAGATAAACACTTAATTAAGATCAAGAATGCATGATGTTAGGAATGTAGATGAGTCAACTTGAATTAAAAAGAACATGAAAACAAAGACAATAAAAGCGTATAAAGTAAAAGTTATTAATTGATGCCTCTCTTCAGATTCACCTGTCAGCTTTTTATACAGTAAAGACATCAAATCAAATTAGATTTTATTTTCTTGTCTGTTTATGAAGATGGGAAATGAATACATTTCACTTTGAGTGAAGACTCTTGTGCCTCCTTCATCACACTCAAAGACAATGGGAACAAAATGTGAGTCTGCACTAATACAAACAAGCAGTGTGTCTGTGGGGCTTTTAACCTTGAATGAGTGTCAGTGCTACTCATCAATATAAAATTTAGAAACATATTCAAACTAAAACTTTCATTTTTTTCCTCCTTTAACACTTTCACTGAGAATATTAAGAAGGCAGCAGCTGCAGGCGTTAATGCAGTGACAGACTACATTTTCAGATCAATACTTGAGGGAAAAACGGGGGAAAATTGGAAGCTGCTGGCATTTACAGTTAAATATACCAACTCCTATTAAGTCTAAAAGATATATATTTTTTACAGAATTTGAAAATGTCACAGAGTATGGAATAATAATAATAATTGTGAATAAAATGTGCTGGAAAATGGCACGTGGATTCCTGCACTGATTTACCCACGAGGCTCAGTGTGGAGCTCTGCATCAAGAATGCTGCACTTTCACTGAAATGTAAACAGACAAAGCGTTTCTCTCCTAGCAGCAGGACTTTGCAGGATCTCTGCAGGATCTGAATTTTAGCCCCGTTACATCATGAATGAGCTAAAAGAAAAAAATGATATGAGCTCAATGTCTAGTGATGTAATAAGCAATACATCCTGTCTGCGATTCCAAAAAATATCACCTGCTTTGAAAATCTCCTTTGTGTTCTGTCACATCTGTCACCTCCATATGTTGTGTTACATTACAAACTGGTAGGGTCTATTGTATTCGTGTGTCTCTGTGGGGATTTCAGCAGAGAAACAGAAGCATCAGTTTATTCATTTAAATCACACAAAGCCCGGCTGTCATCTCACAAAAAGACAAACGTAGCACAGAATGAATCTTGTTAGCAAACAGTTAGCAACTCTGTGGATGAAAAGCTAATTGACTTCACTAGCACCACAATCACCATTTTAGTCAGAGGTCAAAATGGCAGCATCACTGAAAGCCTTCAAAGGTTGCAGCCTTAAGAGGAGTTTACTTCATAGGCCGAACATTTTTCTAATTGGATGATCTTCGTTGTTGCTTTTTTTACTGGTTTGGTCGCCTAGCAACCTGCAGTTGATACTAACAGTGAAATGTTAAGTTGAGAGTGAACCCAGACCTCCTGGGAGAGACTTGCAGTGTCCACCTCTTCTGTTTGTTTACCTTTTGCTTGTACCCCAGATGTCATGACATGGCTAAATGTGACCATAAAGAACATATTTATTGGTGAACATAATATGAAACAGGCAAAAAGCTGAGGACATAACATGCTACAGTGAGGCATCATGTTTAATTTGTTGCTATTTTCTGTGGTTTTCAGCTTTATTACACTCCTCTAATTGCTTTAATAAAAACCACATTTCCACATAGACATGTTACATCACTCCTACTTTCCAATATATATAATTCTTTTGTTGAAGCAAATTATTACACAGTGTGCACCTGCTCAGTGGGGCATTGTTGAAAAGAGAAGAAAATTGATAAATATTCACTTTTCACTTTGCAGAGACTTTTTGTCTGAAGAGCACAGTTTGACAGCAGTCACGCCATTTTCCCCCTTCATGTCTGTGAGTCAGAGAGCAGCAGGTAGCTGACACAGGAGCCGTCATCGTGTGACATAGACTTGAGAGGCATCCTATAAAGTCAAAAATATTCTTTTAAGCTTCAGATGATATGATATGTGGATGTTCTGCTCATAACACAAGACACTAATGAGAAGACACAGCAGAAGGAACGTCTGTGTCTGTGGTCAGAATTAATATTCAAAAATAAGAAAAGAATCCTCCCGATGTGAAGTGAAACCTCTTTGACGCTGTGGCGTGCAGCAGCCGGAGGTGCTGCTGGAGCTGTGGGGGTTCCTGCAAAGCCAAGCCTCATCAGTTTTATTTTAAAACACGTTATCGGGGCTAACGTGCATAGTTCTGCTGACAGGAGCGTACAGCATGTTTTTGTGACTTTTAAGATGACCTACATAGAGAATGTAGGGTCATCAGTATTCCAGATGGTGTTGCTTGCATGATTCAATATGAGGCTTTCAGCTTCTTCTTCTTT
>JAVQJX010096350.1:0-10174 GCA_036025115.1 Ambassis agassizii | reverse complement strand
CACACACACACACACACACACACACACACACACACACACACACACACACACACACACACACACACACACACACACACACACACACACACAGGCACAACATCATAAAACTTTTAATTCACCATAATTATGTGTGGATTTTTTTCCTCCTAATTTTTTTCTGTCTAGGAATTGTCAAGAAATCTGTGCTCATTGTCTGACATGAGAATGTATCCTTGAAAAAAAATGTTTGGAAAAATCAGAGCCGGAATGGATGGAAGCAGCATGGAGACATAGATATGAAGTGAGACAGAGAGGCAAGAGGTGAAAGAAAAGGCAGCGTAGCAGCCGGCAGGTTAAACAGTAGCCTGTGGGAACGCTGTGCTGATGTGTTTCCAAATGCTCATTATGACACATGGCCCATACATTACCCTGACAATACCCATTATTTATTGAGTTACAGAGTGCGAACCAGGCCGCTCTTTATGACCACAGTCCTCTGGATACAGCTAGAAAATATAAACAAATATCACTGTCTTTCTCTCTCTCTCACACACACACACACACACAAACTCTGGCGGGCACTGCTTTTGCTGTCTGCATATTTACTTTATAAGAACGTTTAGTGTCCTTACTACAAGTCAAGTTTTTTAAGTGCTCACTTGGTTGTTCGATTTGTTTTCCTTTTGCAAGCCCCAAATAAACCCACCACCTCAGAACTGCAGTCAGAAAAGTAAAGTCTGTGATCATTTCAATATAAAATGACAAAATTCTTTGATTAGTTTCAAGCTGCTGGTGGTGAGGCAGGCAAGAGGCAGGAAGAGACAGGAAAAAAAAAGAGGAGTAAGGAAAGAGCTTGTTTCATCAAGGAAGACTTTGAGAGTCAGCCAAACATTCAGGGCCGATCTCCAGGCCGGGTGGTGGTGCTGCTGCTGCTGCTAGTGATGGTGGTGATGGTGTTCTGGGGGTGCAGTCAACCTTAACTGATGTGTTATATATTACCTGTCACTTTATTCTGCAGAAATATTGGGGCGTTGCCAAGCTCAAACCTGGAAGGTATAGCAATCCATCACCTGCGCCATTACCGGTGTTGGTGCGGCAGTGTGTGTGTGTGGGGTGGGGGTGGGGGGAATCTCATCTTGAAGCTTGTAGCCAATATTCTCACCTCCCACTGCCGTTTATAAAAGGTACTACTCCAAGGCCGCCATCACGGACAGACCACTCATCTAAGCATCCACAAATCACTGCACCATAACACAAACACAAACAACTTGCATATACAAATGATCTAGAATAAATACATACTCAAAAGGTACATTTTTGTGCAAGGTTCAATCATTATATCCCAAGTGATTTTGGATTGAATTAAAGTGGTACAGGGCTATTTCAGAGTAAAATATAAACCCTATGCGCTATATACAGTGTTAAATTCTAAACACACAACGTTAATAGCTCTGAAATGGCCATATAATAGAAAAACTGTACTACACTGAACGCTTAAGTTGTTCTTAACCCTTAAATTTAGACATTTTAGACATGTTTGAAATATTTTGGGCACACAACATAAGTGTATATAAGCACAGAGAGCCCATCTTTCTCACTAAAGCATGACGTGCCCTGCGCCTGCTTCTAAAGCTAAAAAGAATTCTCAATTCACAAACTTCCTGGATTAATTGCACAAAACAGAAATATCTTCTGAACCACCCACTATACCCCCTCCTACTGTAAAAAAATAAGCCCTCTCTGTGAGCTGGACAAAAACACATTTCTCTTTGTGCACAACCATGTTTGTGAAACTGATATTCAGTTTACTTTGACTCCAACAGAAAGGCTGTACTTTCCACATCCATGCATGAGAGTCTGAATAAGACACAGTCTGCATAGTGGGTGAACATGAGCCTTGTGGATGCCCAGTCTGTTCATTCTGCATTTCATTAAACCTAACCACAAAGTTTTAATGTCTAAATAAATAAATAAATGTCTAAATAATTTTGGAGGGATACTCAGACAGCAAATTCCCTGTTAATGCAGGTGCCCAAATATGCAACCATTGTTTTGTATATATAACCCCAAATTTCATCATCCATGATTATACACTGATGCTGAAGCACAGTATATATAGAAAAGGTATTTACTATAGTAGTGCTTGTAGACATTTACCAACAACTTTCAGGTCATATTTGACACAGAGCATCAGTTATTTAATTATGCATGGATGACTCTCTCAGAGATATGAACGAATTAAGTGGAAGAGCATAATCCGTTTCTTTCGGACTATTTTTCCTCTAAATAGCAAATGTATTCAGATAAACACTTGTATATGCTTGTGGCTCAAATGCAAACAGACAAAGAGCCCAAGTACACCAGTTTGGTGATAGCATTCCAACACAGAAATACAGCTACAATCTTTTAATTCAAGGTCCAGCCTTGCACTAGGCATCCATTTGAGCAAATCAAGCTAAGTGTATTGCGGATGTTTGTGAGTAATGAGGAATTTGGGAGTTTTTCGCTGACGAGGCATGTGTGTACTAAAGGTGGAGGGAGGGATGTATGATGGTGCGCTTAAGAGCTGTGCCTGGGAGAGGCGGGGTGGTCACAGGGGGGAGATTAGGCTGAGGGGCAGCGAAGGAAAACCAAATCCATCTCCATCTTAGAAACATCCTAAAGCAGATTACTTAGTTCAGTGGGAGAGAGGAGAGAGAGAGGAGAGAGAGGGAGAGGAGCAGAGGAGCATGAGATGGATGAGGAGGCAGAGAGAGAAAGCACAATTAGCATAGATGCAATTCTGGCACAGTCCTCTGACTTGATATTTGACCTTCTGCAAGAGTCTTGCCAAATATCGGCTGAGAAGCACAGACGGACCATATGGCAAAGTGCTGCTGGAGGCTGCGTGCAGTGTGACTCCAAGCCTCCGTATGCTAATGGGGGAATGTAATTACAGTGCAGTATTCCTGTAGGACGTATATTTTACCAGCCCTCCATAGGAGTGGATTTGCAGTGAGATGGTCCAAGTCTCAGTGGCAGTAGAAAAAAAACAGCCATTGATTGGACAGTTGAAATGGAATTGGCCCACTATTATTATTGCAGAAATATGTCTCTTTATGAGTCAGTCAGTGTAGGTTGATGGAAATGGAAACACCCCAAGTAAGCTATGTGTAAAGGCTGAATCCACACTGAATCGTACGATATGAAAGGAAGCTGCTGAACTACAGTCTGCCTGTTCACCAGGTCAGTGATGTCACAGCAGATGTTTTCCATCAGCTGCCAGCGGCACAGCACCTGCTGAGCCTGTGACGTCACTCATAGGGCCATGACTGTTCTACCAGAGCAGAGTAGTCCCAGAGGTCTGCTGTATGTGATTTCAAGTGAGTCAGCCAGCATAAGAAGACAATACAGCAACTAATGTAAACAGGTTTTCTCAGATTTTCCCACTTTCTTGAACCACTGTCCTCTGCTCTGTCTGCTGTGACATGGCTGTGATGAGGTAGCGTAGATAGTAGACAGTCTACTGCAGGGCCACAGTTAGCATTTTAAAGCATTCAAATTCATTAGTCGTAATAAAGGTGTACCATTTGATATATTACAATCACAACAGCCAGAGCTCAGAAAAGAAGCCCATAAGGGTTCATTTTACTGTAGGAACCGCCATCCACAGTGTAATAAATTACATGTTAAAAGTAACTATCCGCACCATTATAACACAGCGACGTGTCCTGCAGTCTATACACGTAATATATAGTACAGTATGCACATAATATTTATAACACAATGTGGGTTTATGTAGTGTGTACAGCTATAATTACAGGTTTAAAAATGTATGTTATATTACATATAACTGCAGATTTTTCTTTTCAGATCTGTGTAACAAGGAAACATTTAAATCCAACCATTCATCACCGGTGCAAAATGTTCACTTTCAGTTGTTTTCTTTTCAATAGCTGCTCCTGTCAATCAGCAACAAAACAACAGATGGGGTGTGTTGACTTTAAATATTTAACCAAAATCTTTTGTAGCCTTAACAAAGTAGCTGGAAGTGCTTTCTGCTGATCTGCTAACGTGCTTCTCATGCTGTGCTTTCTGTGTAGTGTAAATCTAAAAGCATATGAGAGGCAGAATACAACCTGTGGTGTCAGCTTGATTTATGTGTCAAATCACAATCCTGACCCTGATGGTGAATACATTGTGAGTACATTTCTAAGTCATCACTTTATTCAAGGCATTCGCCATCAGTGAGTCATTAGCAACATAAGAAACAATGGCACAAACCAACAAAGACTCAAAGGGCCGGATCTACTAAGATCCCAATTTGCGTGTAGTAATTTGTGTGTAGGGTGGAACCTTGGTTTGGTGGTGATCTACTAAGAGTGCTCGCGCAAATGACAACAGGAGCAAACTGGTGTAGACGCCTATTTAAATGAGGGTTTTGTGTGTGTCATGGTTTGTAGCATGGCGAGTAAAAACAGCCGCAGTTCACATATACAATACAATGTGTGTTTGATATGATTTTGCGGGACTTAAATGAATGTTAATGAGACTGAACATTTCGCTCTAATAAATTTTTATGAATTTAGAACGTCATGTCAGCACATCTCGTTTTGCTTGCAAAAATAAATGCATACCCCAAACAGTTCACAAGAAGTGACTTGCGTTTCTGCACCCCCGCTGCACTGGGTTGTTGCTTCATACAAGGGGGCAGGTCAGCGATCTCTCCCCACATGGTATCTTGCTCATTCATTCATTTAGTCACAGCTGTACAGGTGCTATGTTTTAAAGACTCTGACGAATGTGTAAAATGTGATCTCTGCATCTTCTTTCATCATTTCTGTGTCTCCTTCTTGCCTCAATAACCGCAGCCATGTGTGCGCAATTACGCATACAAACTATTTACACGTCCTTTTGAGACATGGTAAATATAGACGCAATTTCTGTCAGCAAATCTGCTCCCAGGTTTGATAAATCGCTTTATGTGTGCTAAAAGCATACATTTAGATTTTCTCCTCCCACCCCACGCAAAATTGCGTGGAAACGCCCCAAATTGCATATTCATCGAGGCAAAGGTACTAACTGGATGCAGCCGCACTATTTTGCACCTTTGAAGGATGCAAACCTTTTTGCGCACTGTTAGTAAATCAGTTTGTACTTTTTTTTTTGCGTGTGCAGTGAGTTTGCACGCATTTTAGTACACGCAAACCTTTAGTAGATCCGGCCCAAAGTCATTTTGTTTTGGTGCTGTCACCAAAGACTACTCAGCATTGAATAAAATCTAACATGATGCACCCATGCAGTGAGAGAGATATCTGGGTTATAAAAGGAGCAACTTTACGCCGGCAAAACAGCGCTCAGCTGCCATGCCTCTTTCATTTATCATGCATGGAAAATCCCTGCCCACACAGACGGAGGATCAGCCGACCCTCATAGGAAGAAGCCAAGGCATCACCCTTGGGTCGGAGGCTGCCGTCGCCAACCAGGATCACCTGCCTGCTGCTAAATACAACAATGCTGGCTTTCATTTCAATTAGCATCACCTTCGTCTAAATAATACAATTTTACACAGGGTTGCAACAAAGGTAACTCTCCTCTGGGAGCAAACCCTATATGGGGAGAGAGTGCAGCAGCTTTCAGGTGCTGCTGGGATTTCAGGGAAAACAAAACAAAGAGATGCAGCGGCAGGGTCAATGGAGCTCCACGACAGGAAATCAGGGCAGTGTGAGATGTAGGATGAGAGTGACGGAGGAGGGGGTAGAGGAACAGGACCAGTATTTGAGTGTGTAGATACCTGAGGGATCTGGTATGGAAATCCCCAATTTCTCAGCCAAGTTGCAGCCCTTTGAACAGCGACAAACGTCAGCTAGCACGACGAGAAGCCATGTGGGTGTAACGAAGCGAGGGCTAAGCGAGGCAACATCCTGCCAGTTCTCTGAAATGTTAAATTGAAATGCAAAGTAGGAGCAGGCCTTCTTGTTTTGAGCAGATTTCTCAGCATCTGTGTGGGAGCCCTTAAACTTAGAAGGTCCATAAGCAGAAGCTCTGCATATTTACTGTAAATCAACATAATATTTAGGTTAGGATTAGAAAATACACACAGCTGAAACTCAATCTTTAATTTCACTCAGGTAAGTGAGAGTCAAAGCAATCTGTTCATCAGCATATGCTTCACTGCAGGGGAGAATATTTTTAGCATTAACAAATCTATTTGTAAAATTTATTTTTGTCTTTTTTGTGCTCTTATGATTTTGTGATTCGGGAGATATGAACAGAAGATGTTGCTGGTATCCAATTAGATATAATACAACACTAAATGTGCCCTTTATCGGCATCAGAAATCCATCATATATCCATCACCACGTGTCCTTCACAGATCCGGCACACCCGACATCAGGCTTGACTACGAGTGGTTAATTCTCTGTCTCAGCTAACAGCTGTTGCACATTTGAATTGTGCATTTTATCGTTTTAGCCTCTACACAGCCTACATGTGCAGGAGCTATTATTCAAATAATATACTAGAAGTATGACCAACCCCACACGGAGCAACCATATGTCTTCAGGTATGTAGAGTAGACAGAGATCATTCCTAGATCTGTGCTGAGGCCATGTTTTGAAATAAAAATGTATCATGAAGGGCTTCAAGATCAGAGACAAGAGCCAAAAGCAGCAAAATTATTCTTCTGCATTAAGTTATACGATATCAATACTTTCAGTGCTCCAGGACTCAGTAATTATTTAAGTATAGGTGAGATCCTCACTCTTAGGCTGAAGGTCAATATGCACAGGGGTTACTGAGATGTAGGTGCTTTTAACATTCTGGTCTCTTTTCCTTGTACAAGAGTCAAATCAACAAATCACCTTGCTCCATTTGTAGGTGTGTATAGTTGTAGTGTGGGGAATTGAGCCATACCCATCACATGTGTTTTTTGGTTACAGGCTGGAATAATGGCAGCTTTAAGAGTTGCCAACTGGGAATGACTCTTCTAATACATTTAAACTGTAACACAATCCCAGGCTACTTGTGTGTTTGGTCTTTGGTGTCATTTAATTTAGCATACACATACATTAACAGAGTGAGGTCAGGTCTGTAGGCATAAGAAATTAGAGGAAAAGAGTCATTCTTTTTTTTAAACTAATATTCTAACCTAAAATGAGGATATACATAAGTGTAGGCTGTAGTGAAACTGGAAATGAAAACAAGAGGGGGTATCATTAGTGGGCAATGTAATATGGCTGTAATAAAGGCCCCTTTTAAAATATAGCTAATCCAAGCAGACTCCCCCCTGCTTAGTCATTCCAGCTGACGGGGAAACCGGTCACTGTTTGTCAAAACACTGTTTGCACTCAGATTGAAATCATTTCTGTACTCAACTGAATACCATGGACAGATCTTTCAAAGAATCACAACAGACTGAGCAGCTTGGTGGTTTATCAGTTGAGGAGGACAACAAGACTCTGCTCAGGAATGAAAATATCCACCTGATGTCATCAACTGCGGTGTCTTAAATCTTATCCTTTGCCTGGGGACCACAGACTGACTTCACACCTCTCTGACACTCTCTAACCTCAGGGTTTCTGACAGAAAAAAAACTGAAATATCTTTCTGGGCATGGTGTCAGATGCTCACCATGAAATATTCATAATCTGAGAACAGAGCCACAATAGAGGAGGTGGCAGCATGCGAGGATTTGACTTGCAGAAAGTGAGATGCTTAAACCGCATTGACCGATTTCTCCCATCGCAAGATGTCACTCACAAATTCACTTTCACGTCAGCTTTTCATGGATGAAGGGCACAAAGCCACCTGTCATTTGCTGCCTTTTAACTTATTGACACAAACTGCTTAGTGTGTCTGTCCAGCTGTGAGTATACTAAACTCTACACAGTTCAAACGAAATGGGTTGAATAGTTTCCTAATACCAGAACTTCAGCAATTAAGAGTTAAGGACTGATGAGTATGAAACTGTGAAACTTCCTCACCGCTCTTTACCACAAATCTGAATGAGCAGTAATGACGCGCTCGATTAAGATCTACTTTTCTCAAAGCTTACATACCTGCGGATGATTCATAATACCTGACCATGGGCTAAATAAATACTAAAGTCTGACATGAGCGGAGGCTAGGCTTTGTGTATCATTTGTAATGTAGGTTTTCTTTTACTAAAGCTCTCTGGTGGATTGGAGGAAACTGTTCTTACTATCTTAACATAATGTGTGATTAAGACAGTTTCTGTTAAGGTTTTTTGAATTCAAACACAAACTCTTATCTTTTCTTACAGTAATTTTGTTTTGCATGTTTTGCATATTTAAGGGTGGAACGAATATGAGTGACAGGTGAGTGTCTCCTCACATCCGCACACATATGCTATAACGGCACCAGCTGCACAGATCCCACAAGCAAAACCACCACGGACTCCAAAGAGAAAAGATATATGAAGAGATTAGGGCAACTGACCAGACTTGAACAAAGGAAAGTTCATTATGTTGGCAAAAAGGTTCTAGTCCATAAATGATGTGACCATGGAAAAGACACTTGACACTTGACCAACAATGCTTTAATGGAAAGGCTCTGTGAATAGTGTTGTTATATCGCAGACTACACATACAATCAGACCATGAAACCAAACTATATTAAGACCTCAGCATCACCATAACATCCTGCTACGATACTCTATGCTCAGTGAATCCCCTGATGCAATTACTGTGGACTTCTCTCTCACACTTTTTCATACAGGCTCTTGGTAATGACGAGATACCTTTTAACTTCTCCGCCAGAGTCAGCATCAATAATTTATTCTCATCTGTTTAAAATTTAAAGTGCCACACATTAACGTCCTCCCGCACCTGCTCTTTCACGCTGTCCGCCGTCCACTGTGCTTCTGTCTTCCACCATCCCTCCCTCCCTCCCTCTCTCCTCCTCCTCACCATAATAAAGACAATGACAATGAGTTCTCTTTTACCACTGAAGCAGGGATGTTAAATCAAACAGGGGCAGAGGAGGCGACAGACCACATAATGTAAGGGCATCATCCGGACGCCTCCAATTACGCTTTGGCCTTAATTGGTGGCGGTGGCAAAGACGATGAATTCTTTAACAGTGCCGTGCAGTTGTGTCTTGCAAGGCGCAGAGGAAGGCTGAGGACAGCTACTCAGAGCAAATGGAAGCTGACAGAAAATCCACATGGCAAAACCAATCTAGGGGAAAAGGGGCATGACAATAACTAAGGGGGCCCGTGCTCTTAAGTAGCTGAGGGTAGCTCGCAGGGAAGATGTCTATAATTAAGCGGTCTGCATTCTGATTCAGATGGGAAAATCCCATTGTCTTGACAGGGGCTTAGTGTTGCCCTTTAGGTTGAGATGCGCAGCAGCGTACAGCCTCATTTTTCTTGTTTTTTCCACACACCCCCAGACCTCTGTGACCAAATTAATCTGCAGTTTTAAAGCTCGAATAAATCCAGTAAGTTGGAGATCTGCAGATCTAAAGGCCGTGTGTCCCTCAGGCGTTTCCTTCTCGGCTTTTTTTTTTTATTATTATTATTCTTTACCCCCCTCTCCTTTGCCTTTGGAGATTGACTGGGAGCACTCAGTGTTATCTCCAGGGAGGCAAAGGTTGGGGGGAGGGGGTGAAGGCCACAGATTTGTCCTTATCTATTCTGAGCACACCTAAAACAAATTAGACCTGGCTGCCGTTGCTTATTTGGCTCTCGCACTCTCATTAAGGGGCTGAATTCAAGCTATTTTACTCAAGGTCCTGCTTCCTACCATTTTGGGCCTTGTCTTTTATCACAATAGCAAAGGTTTCCAGGCAGCCATGCCACCTTTTCATCTCGCCCATGTCATGTCGTCATATCAACACGGTACAAAACGCACAGAGAGAGAGCGAGAATGGGAGAGAGAGAGAGAGGGAGAGAGCATCTCCTTATGCTGGGATGCTGTTTTCCTGCACAGGCCTTGATGCTAGCCTTTGACATTTGTTAATTGAAAGAGGAGTTCAGCTGGATGTTTTTTCCTGCTCTTTCTACAATGTTATGTTACCATTCCAACAGGAGCCACAGTGAATGTTATTATTTCAAGTATTTTTTTCCTTTGTCTTTGCAGCATTATGATTGAAAATCAGAAGTACTGTTTGAGTCAAATTATTCCTGTCAATAGATTCAATGACAAAGTGAACTGGCACTTCAAACTATAAGGGTGTTTTGTTTCTATCAAAT
>JAVQJX010096332.1:0-10945 GCA_036025115.1 Ambassis agassizii | reverse complement strand
TGTGTGTGTGTGTGTGTGTGTGTGTGTGTGTGTGTGTGTGTGTGTGTGTGTGTGTGTGAAAGGGAAATACAGAGATAGAGTGAAAGGAAAGAGAAAATGTGCACAACATTGCATGTTGCACGAGCACGCACACACACTGCCTTCTGAGTAAGCAGCAGAGAGCTGCATTTGAACGTGCCACCTTTCTCTGTCTCTGGAGACAGTGCAAAGGGCCTTTTGTTGGCTCACTGGTGAGATAAGAAGGGGGGGGGGCTGCTTCAGAGACTCACAGAGCCAGTTTTTTTTTTCTATAGGATGGAAGCACCCTTCTCAATAGGAACTCATTTGCCATGTTGTGTAATTGTGGTGCATAATGGAGCACACCTCATTCATGCAGGCCAAGGCTTTTTTTTACTAAAGCCATTTTCTCTATTCACAGCCAAACAAGTCATGTTTTAGAGAGATATTACGCAGTCTTTTGAGCTCAGGGCCACCACATATTTGCCTTTGAATGCAGTGTTTTGTGTAATCAAGATAAAATTTTGCTCAGTGCTTATTATAAAAGCGACACTGTCATCCACTTGATATTTGTCATCTGACTTTTATTCTCTGGGGAAGTAAACAAAGTGGCTGACCTTTTCCCACCTGGATTGTTGTGCACATTTGTGTAGAGGAGTGCTAACTGGTCACTAGAAGACACTGACATTGAGTCAACCTGCCACTAGAACCACTATAAACAATATTTGCTTGCTAATCACTAGAGAATACACTGCTTTGTTTTCTGCACGGTCAAATGAATATCAAAGCTGAAATGCAGAGATGAAAAATGACTGATTTGAAAATTATTGCTGAGCTTTTCCATTAAATCACTGCAGGCCAGGAATGGATGGCTATTTGCATAATTTAACTGGCATCTTAATTATTGTGTCAGAAATCTGTATGCAAATGACTTAAGTCACTTAGAAACGGAAACTTACTTTGCTAAATGGCTAATGGACTAAATCTGATCAAGTTAGAATACACAACGTGAGTGTAACCACAACCTTAAAGTGGATTTGACAGCACTGAGTGACAGACAGAAAGAAAAGAGGACAGGACAGACATAGAACAAATAAATGCAGACTTACCTGTCAGCTGGGAGGAAAGGGGGTGTTAGTGGTGCATGTGTGTGTGTGCTTTTTTTCTTTCTGGGGTTGTTGAGAAGGACCTACCACGTAAAACAGTGAGTCTGGTGGTAGCGCTCGTCTCTCCAACACTGTTGGAGGCAACGCATTCATATATGGCTTCGTCTCGGGGCGTGCGTAATGGTTGAATTCTTAGCACTGAACCAGAGCCGTCATCGAACTCTATCACCTGCAGGTGCGAGAGACAGGATATGTTAAAGGAGATTTTTTTGTTCACAATGGGTGAGGGACCTTCTGCAGAAAAACAGAAACAAACAGAACAAAAAAAAAACAAAAAAACAGAACAACACAGCTGAAGACATTTGGCTAACAACACTGATGGTGACACAATATGCTTTCTGTGACAGAAGCGGAAGAAGCTGCTCCCTAGCTTTACTCAATCTTAGTGATTTGTATTGTATGTGTAGATGGGATCTGTACTGTGTTAGATTGCTCAGAAAAAACTACACAGCGGGAAACACAAAATTTTGATAAATTTTAGTACTACTTTTGTTATGTTCTTGTTGGGGTAAAAAAGTAGGGAGTAATGTTGTAGTAAACAGCACATGAAACTAAAAGTTGGATTATCAATGAGTCAATGGGCGTGTGGGTAAAATAGCAACCGGTTCATCTCTTGACCTCTACCTCCTACTGTGCAGACTCTTTGTATGAGGGGCCTAGTTGGACTCAAGTTGTCTACATTTATATTCAAGCTATGTGACAGACAGAAAGCGATCGGAGAGGGGGGAAAAGATACCGTTTGGTACCAGTTCAACTATGAATTTACCCAAGCCTGAAGAAGTAGTAGTAGTAGTAGTTTTTTAATGGCATGTTGTAAATTCTTGCGTGTTTCTTATGTGCGTTTTCCCAGTAAATGAGTTGGGCTTGATGTATTCCTTATTGTTCTCTTGATCTGTGCGTTAACTGGGGAAAATAGTCAATGCGGCTGACTAACTTTAAGAATGGGGAGCTTTGCCTTGTTTCCAAAATTTGTGCTTGGACATTGGCTTGCAAAGTAAAATTTAAACCTGAATGTGTCCCACTCTTAAAGTTAACATTCTATCTTTTGAAGAAAAAAATGCATCACACTGGATTGTGTCAATGGGACAGAAACAAGCACGAGAAACAGTTAAAGGTGGCTTGATAAACGGTTACGGACAGTTGTACCATGAGGTGAGATAGTGGTACAAAAGACAGGACCAACTGTTTGGGACGAACGACACATAAAATGCTGACAAACAGGTGTTTGTTGTAGCTTATTCAGCTATTTTTTTTTTTGCATGCTAGGTGTTGTATACTCACTGAGTTTTAGAAAGCCCTGTGTCATAACTCAATCTCTTTTAAGCATAGAGGTAGATTTCAATAAAGATAGGCCTGACACCTCTGATTCACACACACACACACACACACACACCCACACACTCTGACACGCACACACATACACAAACACACGTAGGCCTACTGACATTTTCAAAGTTCACAGTATATCTGAACACATGTTAGTTAATACATTCGAACATTTCATCGGCCAAGCTGCAGCAGTGTCAGCATGTGATGGTAAAAACAGCCTCCTTTCTTAGTCAAAGCCAAGGAGCAAATTAGAGAGGAAGTTGTGAGACCTCTAAAAGGAAATGGGTTTTTGTTAGAAGATGAGGTGGCAGGGCGTGATTGAATGGGTACAGAATGGCGGCAGCCAGCAAGCCCTGTGAGGCAGCGAGGGAATGAAAACTAGTGTGTTAGCATTCAGCACGACGTGCGATGCAAACGCGATGAACTCTGATAAGATTAGATTTCTGTGGGCATGAAACGCAAAGAAGAGGTGGGACGAGGTCTCCAAGCTCTGTTAAGCCATTGCTGCTGCACAGTAGCAAGCAAATATGGCATCTGGAGCAGAAGGAAGGAAAAAAACTGACCATGATAGTCCCGAGGACAGACACAGAAATTAATAGAAATCTTATCAGTGTTCTGCGATGATGTGTTATTTCTCATGAGCCTGAGTGCAGATTAAAGCTGACCAGAAATCAAAGCTTCAGCCCAAATAAGGGGGGTTTTGAGAACATGCATTAAGTTGAAGATGCCACAAAGCAAAAGGATATTTCGAAGAGAAAGCACTGCTTCCCCTTTCACTTTGCATAAAGCTGGCAAATGTGGCATGATGCTAATGTAGGTATCTGGGTCACGCCACAAGTTGCTTTTTTCTTCTATCCAATTGCTTTTTCCTTGTCTTTTATTTAATTACAAATGTATCCCCAGATATTTTGTGTAGTTTGCTCATTAAAACTCATGCATGTTTAAAAGCCTGGCCTGCATGGTTATTAGAGCCTGCTAATGCGTGGTGGCAAGTCAGGGCGAAAAGCAAGCAGGCGGGACTGGGCACCATGGATTATGTGCAAGCAGAGCCAAAAGCAGTGCTGGAGCATTCTCATTTTGTCGAGCATTTTACATCAGAACAATAGACCTAATACCTCAAATCTCTGGTTGCTGACTTTCTTCCCCTTCTTGTTCCATACAATCTTCGGCCGTGGATCTCCTGTAGCTTGGCAGATGAAGGACGCCACACCTCCTTGCACGCCTGTTTGGTCATTGGGGGTTCTTAAAAACTTTGGTGGTGCTGGAGAAAGAGAGAAAAGATAACAAAAAAAAATAGTTAGCGAGCATGCTAAGCACTGCGGGCATAGCAATTAATCTTTCTTATCAAGCCACACACAGTAGAAAGTTGCAGATTTCAGCATGTGGCTTTTAAGAGGATTGTCTTTGGAGGTCAGGACAAGAGATTATACTGACTCTATTGTGCAAGCAGATGATCAGCTGCTGAGATCAGAAGTAACAGGACAGGAGGTGTTGGTAACAGAATGAACAAAACATTTTATCTTGACCCCAGAAGCATTTCCTAAGTAAATGAATAATCTTCTTTGAAGTCTGAGACTTAGGCTGGAATTATTGGATAAGAGGACATTTATTGTTGAAAGGAAATAAAAAAGATGTAGTTTTGTTATTAAAAAGAAAACCTTATGCTTTGTCAGGAATTTTGACTAAAAGTTGTGACTGTAATCACTATATGCCAGAAATGCACCTTAAGGTGCAATGAGAAAGGCTCCAATCGGCACATATTTTTAACAAGCTGTTACCCACCAGTCTGTGTGCAAACTGTTTCACTGGACATAACTATGTAGCAGGGATTGTTAGAGAAATGGTGGCCTCAGCAGCAAGCAGTCTCTAGAACACCAGCATTTGGAACAGTGCTGGTGGTGGTGGCCCCCCACACAAATGAGACATGTACCTGATAAGTGCCCCAAAGTGCTCTGATTGTCATTGTGAGCATTCTGTTGCTCCTAATTGGTCCCATAATTCAGCAAAGCAAGTCAAGTGTAAAGGAAACGAGGATAAAAATGCTAGAAATGCAGGGGAGTGGAGGTGAGAGGACAGCCGAGTGGAAGAGGACGCGCTTTGTGTGGATGTGTCCTTCTCCTACACCTAAATTACAGGAAAGTTGCAGCTACCAATTTTTTATACTGTTAGTTATTTCAGGCTCATCAGCCATTATGACAAGTCTCTGTTGGTATTCATTTACTACAATTCAGTCGTGCCTTCAGGACAATCATTCCTGCTCACGAGCTGATGTTTCTATTATAATCGCTGAAAAATCAAAACACATGAAAGCGATTAGTAATCAAAGGAACCAGCCTCTCCCTGATGAGATTTTGATTTACATTTCAGCTTTATCATGATGATCAAGGCTCTTTCAGTTTCAATAGCAGTAATGTCACAGTGCTAAGTCGTCCGAGTCCCCCCCCCCCCACCCACACACACACAGCCTCGTATTTTCCACTGAAGCTTGAGTGCCGGTTTCAGTGGGAGGTGCAGCTCCATCTGTCCCCCTGCAGAGCAACTGTTTGCCTTTTATCAATCACTTCAGCAGGCCATTACGGGCCACACAGCTGCAGTAATGCCAACCATCTGAATCACCTCATCTGCGTGTGTGAAAATGTGTGATTGTGCTTGTTCGCGTGCCTGCCTGTGTCCATCCCCCCCTTCCCTTTCTCATAGATTGTACTGCCCAGCCGCGGTACCGCTGCGAGTGAGGGACAAATTAACCGGCAGGATTCGTGGAGAGGTGACATAAGATGTGTGGCCGGCAATCAAAAGGGCGCGCAGATAAACAGGCAAGCAGCTGGGCTTCCACTGGGCAAATGAGTCTGGGAAATCACCTGACTTCTTCATACACGTACACACACACAGCCTTGAGCGCAGACAAACATTAACAAATCACACACATACGTACACGTTGTGAGAATCTTTTTCTCATTCACCTGCTGACAGATCCGACAGGTGGGCAGCAGAGTTGACACTGTAATTTGTACGTGGCAAATAGCACTATTATATCTGCATTTCCACCTTTATCTCATTGACTTGGCTGAGGTGTGGTGCACACTGGCATCCAGCCATGAGGGTGCTGATGGGTAATTGATATGCTGTTGGGGCTGTTTTTCGCTCCGGGGCCATCCATTATGGCTGGGTGCGTCTCCCTATGCTGGCTGTAATAGACTTCTACGTCGTGTACGGGGAGATCAGCATTGGAGGTGAGGGGAAGAAGGTGGCGAGGCAGGGGGGGAGGGGAAAGTCATCGCACAATGGGGAGTGATTGAGGCGTGACACGGAGGTAATGGTGTTTTCACAGACATGGCCGCTGATATCGCCATCATACCCCCATTTCAGGTCTGCCGCTGACAAACATCCATTTTGGCCGACTCCTCGTATGGCTTCAGGTAGACAGACGCTGATTGAAGCCCCGGGTTTGTCCGAACAATGCCGCAACTAGAACCTTGACAGCCGCTAAAACGACACAGACTGTGAACAAACACTCTGCAACCTGATGCACCATAAAAAAACCTCACCAGAAAAGCCTGATATTTGGGGATTGAACCTTCATTACATACCAAATCTTGTGTAATTAAGATTTATTTGCCTGTAATCATGTTAATTTGAATAAAAAAATAATTTAATTAGCATGGAATAGCATAGGGAACAGTGTGTGGGCATTGTTTTTCAAAATTAAGGGAAGCTCCATGCACCTCGGCTGCATTTCCTTTGAGAGGTAACCATAATCTACATGCATTAATACTGTGCTAGGCACCTGTTAATCCAACACTAAGCTGTCGCCAGCAAACAAATGAGAAGTGTAAAGCCTGTGACAAGCTAAGAGGTTAGTGACATGGACTGTGCCTGTCCTCCCCCGAGGTCATTACATAAGCTTGCTCATTCGTCTACACAAGAAAGGAAGAAGCTCTTCATGGCTTCCCACCGCTCCATTTATGGTGGATCAATGCCATGTTAATAAACTGGTATCTGAGTGAAAGCCTTTACTGCTCCTCAGAACATCCATGTCCACAGGGCTGAGGGGGCAGACTGCTTTATGACTTCAAATATCTATTTTTAATGGATAAGCGTGAATGAAAATTGGAAGCCTTTAAAAATCTGGGCAGAAGATGAAATGTACAACTGTTGCTATTACTGTAGGTATCTTTATCATGTCACCCTTTCAAAAAACATTTACACTACCATTTAAATGTAAGATTTTTTAATTTAGGCTGACATTTTTACAGTGGGATCAAGTCACTGCTGCAATGAGACAAGGTAAGGTACTTTACCTTGTCTCCCAGGCTTCATTGTTCAATCCTCACAGGGAGTCATTACTTTTACCAGATATCCCTCTGATACAATCTGTGAGTATCCCTATCTACACACTGCTCTGATGCCACATTGTTGGTTCTCTATTATTGAAAGTGAAAAAATGAATGAGCAAAACGTCAGCAATCCGGCATCTGGAAAAACCTGTCAATATTGCATATGAGGAAAAAGTTTGGAGTGTTCAACCGACACATTTTAAAGCTTCATTTGACAGTGACTTAACTCGCAGCCAAACATTGCATTTAAATGATGCTGCTCTCAAAGAGTCTGCATTTTAATTCACAATAGCCAAAACATTTCAAGTCATCAGGACTCCGCCATAGACTTAAGTTTGATCTGCCAAGCCATTAAAGAGCATGAATCAAAGAGTGGAGAGAAGAACATTAATAAAGTGACTTTTAGTTGGAGCATTTATTGGGCACAGACACCAGTCCAAGATGGCTCGGTTTTCACAATTATACTGACTGACATATTCAATTTCATTTGCATGAAAGGGGCCATTTCCTCTCTGAATCTTTAACTTTCAGGGCGAGGTGGGGTTGTGGGGGGCGATAATTAATCCTAACACATTGGGTGGCAGTCTGCAAATACCCTGCTCCATTTTCGACATACGGATGAAAGAAAGGAGCGTTTAAAGATGCCATTAACCTCATTCGACATCTTTAAGCCACAGCATATCAGTTCTGTGATATTGATGAATTGTCACAATGGCGGCAAGCAACGTAAATTGGACAGAAAGGGTTGGCTTGTGTCAAGAGGGTAAAAGTGACGTATGTGGTGTATACTTTACATAATCCTGTACTGTACGTTGAACAGCATCTTTATCATAGTTAAATAGAGAAAGGTAGAGAGGAGTTTTGGTGTATGTGTGGTTTATAAAGCATAGCTATGGATTAATTAACTGCCTATACAGAGTTCAAACACATCTGACCCCACACAGAAAAGAAAACAGGCGGTAATAATGCAGGCGCACTAACACAGAGATAAACAATGTAAAAAGAGAGAGAGACAGAGACAGAGAGAGGACAAACCTCACATGCTAATCAATGAAGCAAACACAAGCAGAAATGATTTTCTTGGGGCACTACACAGCTCTCTATCTGCAGCAGAATGATAAAAATTTGTCTTTTGTAATGCAGAGGAAACAAACTCCACATTGTATGTGCTCACAAAGGGTCTAGGCAGAAAGAAAGGGAAAAGAATCGGAGCTTAATTAGAACTGTTGGCTGATTTGCATTACATGCTCATCGGTAATCTTGCCTTAAATGGAATCTGAAATTCTTATTGCAATTAGTGATTACTCGAAAAGGGATATGGCCCCCGAATGATTGTTAATTACTGGATCAGGAATAGTACATTAATTCACTGCAGAGGTTTTAATGCAGTGCAATGATGGAGACCCGCTCTTCCATCAATATTGTGCTGCTTGTCACACATAATGAAGTTCATAATACAAGCCTTCTCCCACACTGCTCCCCCTTCCCAACTGCTTAAATGTGCTCTCTAAGCAAAATTCCAAACAGTCATTATGTAAAACTAATTCAATAGAATATACAGAATGCTGCTTAATGACACATTAATACTGAGGCTGTGTATGGATACTATGGCTGCAGGTGCATTTCATGATAGGGTCATAGTCTCTCATTGGGCTGCACAGTCTCCTGTGAATAAATAAATGCACATCATCACTTAGGACATGGCTTCAAAGGCAGCATGTATTATAACTAAATCTCCTTTCCAAATATTCAACCCAGTGACTAAGGTTGCAAAAAAAAAAACCCATCATCCTCCAATGGGACTCTTATGACCCCAGTCAGTGTGTATTACTCATGCTCAGTGGTGCCTCTATAGAAGGTTTGAGCTCCTGGCTATAACTCTGCAGAAGTAAAGGCACTTTTGCACAGACAACAGCAACAGCTTCAAAAAGAATGGCTAATGGTCTTGTCCCACATTCAACGTGCTGACAGATTCTCTGACAAGAAGCGGGGGGGGGGGGCACCACCTATCAGGCACATGTGTATACATGCACAGGGCTCTCATGGGTGTTAGAATATTCTCTCTGCATAAAGGGAGCATTGGAAATGGGAGAATGGCATTAATAAATTGAGGGAGATGTGGAACAACAGAAAGTTGTGGAAGGTTGCATTAAATAAGTATAACTGGTTATTTATGGAACAGTGCCGAGCTTCTTAGCCAGCGTTTTATGTGATAAGATGGAAGCCAAAAGGCTCCCTATTCAATTATCATTGTAGATTCATAAAGGCAAAGACCTTCCTGTACTGGAATGACAGCTGCAGTCGCTCTGTTGTCTCTTCTGTGGTATATTATCATGTTTGCAGAGAAAAACTTGTACCCTCTCAACCGCTGCCTTTCTGTCTCTCTGTACTCGTGTTTGTGTCTCTACCATACATGCACACACTCACCAATGCAAGCTACCGCCGTCTCCCACGGGACACATTAGTGAGGTAGAGGGATCCAGTTTGTCACTTAATAAAACGGCCCACTCAAACAGATGGCTTTGTTCAAACGGCCCCAAACGCTTTAAAAGCTGGAACCAAATCGCATGCTGTGGCAAATCAGACAGATGAAAGCCCACCTCCCTTTGCGGTGGAAACCAAACAGAAGGAAACGTATAAATATTGAATCGCGCCACTGTCGGTGCGAGACCATTAGAAAGAAAAAAATAAACAGAGGAGGACTGAAAAAGAGGAGGCAGGTGGAAAAGAGTAAACCCTCCTGTCAGAACTTCTGAACATCTGGGCTAAAGTTGTCACACACCGATGCAGAATAACACAGAGGCTTCACTTTCAATAAGAATTCATTTTCATCTCCACTCGTTCATTATTTGTTCATTTATGTATGAATACACAAATCTGGAGCCAATTCATGTGTGACCATTTGAAGAAAAACACAGTCGAGCAAGAAGTATGAAATTTGGATTTGTTTGTCTTGTTTGTTTTTCCTCTAACGTCTGAAGGGGGGGAAAGAAAGAACACAGATAAGTAATTCTAATTGTGCAGGCTTACTCTGTTTGGTAGTCAGCGTGGTCTATTTGCAAAAAGTTAATTATCTGATAGGATAGGCAGTGGCAGCCACTAACACAGAAACCATTCGTTCATTCTGTTATCCACTCAGCAACGGAACGATTCATTAAATGGCAGTGCTGCAGCAAAATGGCCAATAGTTATCATGCTGAGGCTGCACTGACTTGAAAAGATGTTAAAAATGGCAAAAGTGATAAACTGTCTTTGACCATGTCAGATTACTGCCAATGACGTGTAGATAGTGGGAGAACATGATTGTGTGTGATACTTCTATCACATACACACAATGTATATATATATTTTTCATGTGAGATTGATATCACCATGAGCGTGCGCACAGATGACAATCTTTCCACTACATGTAGCAAAAAAATCAAAAGATATGGATGGGAAAAGCGGGATGGAAAATCAAATAAGCAACATATTCAACAGAGCTAACCAAGAGAGAATTACACTGTGCTCAGGCCTGTTGTATTCCTACAACATAAACTTCACATAATTGTCTTTGCCTTCAACCACAGAGCGGAAAAGCTTGCCTCATATTTGTCTCCATAGGAGCGGAGATGGATTATGTAGCAAATCATTCCACGGATTCGACATTGTATATTTAAGCAGACTCTAATTTTATGGATAAGTAGTGCCAAGCCATTTCCGATGGATGCCAGTTGTCGAGCCATAAGAAGTGACACATTCCCTGTACTGTGTTTTCTCAGGCGCTTACAGCCAAACTAGCTCATGCTCCAGCAACCCAGCAAGATGGCAACTGGCTTCCTTTCAGCAGCTCTGCTGTCCTGCAAATGTTACAAAGTTCAGCCAAGCAGGTAAACCAAGCTTTCTGGGAGAAAAATCAGCTGTACATCCAAACATCAAATTCACAATGGCTTCACTGCCACCTTGCTATTCATGAAGAGTATATAGAGGAGGTAATACTCAGAGAGTGACCTTTCACAATTTTATGCAGCATTGCAGGAAAACTGTAGCATATGAAGGAAAGAAAGAAAAGAATTTTAAATGCTACAGATCCATCAATGGTTTATGTCTGACATCTAAACCAGTGTATTAGCTTTATTT
>JAVQJX010096303.1:0-17474 GCA_036025115.1 Ambassis agassizii | reverse complement strand
CCTGTTTGCTCTCAGAGGCAGTTTGTTCTTCTTCCACTGTACTGATAGACCAGGCTTTGACACCTCACAGGACAGAGAGGCTGTAACTCCCTCCTCAGCATCCACAGCTTTCAGGTCTTCTTTGAAGAACGGTGGGAGTTCTGGGAAATGGGTAAAGATGAGAAAACATCTCAATATATACGTAACATAAGGACACAGAAAACAATTTATGTGTGCATTATACGCTAAGAAACACAATTTACACTAGAACATCTATCAAACAAACAAACCTGTGACTAATATAGTTGTGCTGGTTTCAGCACTTCCTGCCTGACATGTGTAGCTGCCACTGTCCTCAGGTTTAAGGTCTTTGATGTGGAGCTGGAGGATGCAGCCATCTTGTGCCATCTCGTACTTCCTACTGGCTCTCAGTGGCAGCTTGTTTTTCTTCCATTGTACTGACACCCCAGGTTTAGACAGCTCGCAGGACAGGGAGGCTGTACTTCCCTCATCAGCCTCTACACTCTGTAACTCTCTTTTGAAAAATGGGGGAAGCTCTGGCAAAAAAAAGGAAGGTTTCTGTTTTGTATGATTTAGATTTTGCAGACATTGTAAACCACCACTTTGACCATTCAGATTACTAAATGAACTAACCTTTCACTGACACAGTTGCAGTTGTTTCTGTGCCTCCTGTCTGACATGTGTAGCTGCCGCTGTCCTCAGGTTTGAGCTCCTTGATGTTGAGCTGAAGGAGGCAGCCATCTTGTTTCATCTCGTACTTCTTGCTCGGTCTTAGTTGCAGTTTGTTCTTTTTCCATTGTACTGACAGGCCAGGCTTTGACACCTCACAGGATAGAGAGGCTGTACCTCCTTCCTCTGCCTTTATGTTCCGCAGCTCCTTTTTGAAGAATGGTGGAAGCTCTGGGAAAGATATGAGGGTGAGTGAAAACCATGTATGCATGAAAATATGTTGATGTTTTTGAAGCCCTCTTGTGTCACAGATACAGACTATGCTGTGATAAGGAAAATATCTTTGTAAAAGTTTGCTCATACCTTTCACTGAGACAGTTGCGGTGGTTTCAGCATTTCCTGCTTGACATGTGTAGCTGCCACTGTCCTCCGGTTTGAGTTCTCTGATGTGAAGCTGGTGGAGACAGCCATCTTGTTTTACCTCATACTTCTTGCTGGCTTTCAGAGGCAGTCTGTTCTTCTTCCACTGCACTGACACACCAGGTTTAGACAGCTCACAGAACAGGGAGGCTGTGCCTTCCTCCTCAGCCTCCACACTTCTTAATTCTTTCTTGAAGAATGGAGGAAGCTCTGAGAAATTGATTGGGAAGTAAAAACCATGAACTCTTGTATGTATCGCATTCGTTGACATTTACACTTTATAGTATTTACAGTTTACAGACACTCTGCATGATGACAGCATGTCAAGACTTCACAAACCTCTCACTGTCACAGTTGTAGTGGTCTCTGCACTGCCTGCTTGACATGAATAGCTGCCACTGTCCTCAAGTTTGAGCTCCTTAATATGGAGCTGCAGGAAGCAGCCATCTTGCCTCATTTCATACTTCCTGTTGGCTCTTATGGGCAGCCTGTTTTTCTTCCATTGAATTGGCACTCCAAGTTTAGAGAGCTCACAATACAAGGAGGCTGAATCTCCTTCTTCAGCTTCAACACTCTGTAACTCTTCTTGGAAGAATGGAGGAAGCTCTGACGGAGGATGTAAGAGAAAGAACAGAATTTGAGAAAATAGTATTGAAAAATCATCAGTTGAATTATAACATCCCTCAATCTTTGATCACCTGTAACAGTAAGTTTAGCACTGCTCTGCACATCTCCTGTATCACAGGTGTAGGTACCAGTGTCTATGGGGCCCACATCATGAATAAGGAGCAGGTTGACCTTTCCTTCCTTACGCATCTCATATTTATCCCCATTCTGAAGTGGAATATGGTTGCGTCTCCAGGTAACGCGGGTGATGAAGTCAGAGGTGGTGCAAGACAAAGTAGCCATCTCTCCTTCCATGACCACAGTGTCTCTGGGCTTCTCTTCAAACAAAACTGAGAATTTGGGATCAACTTTATGATAAATCCTCATCGTAAAGACATAATACACCTCATTTTTCTGCTCACCTTTGGGCTTAGGAACCACTAGCAATTGTGCAGAGGTCCTCTCCTCCCCAACCACAAATGCCACAGTGCCAGTCTCCTCAGGTGTTGTCATAGTGAGCACCAGGCTGTGCTGGCGACCGTGGCACGTCATCTGATTCATCTCATTCTTCTGCAGTGGGCTGGAACCAAGCCACCAGACGCCCTCACTCACATCTGCGTGGCTTAGCTCGCATACAAAAACTGCGTCCTCTCCTGCTGTCACCATCACATCGCGTAGCTCTGTAACAATCCGAACGCGCTCTGTGGAGGAAGAAGGAGCTACAGTAGATACAGCTGGATATTTAGAGAACGGGATTTTGTATGTTTACAGCAAGTTTGGTAAGAATGACCAATTCATCATTTGTTGTAAAGTGTACGGATGAGAGTCTGATAGGGTGTCCTCCTACCTCTCACTATTAGCCTGGCAGTGGTCTTCTTGCCTCTGGTGATACAACAGTACTCTCCAGCATCCTCCAGAAGCAGTTTCTTGATCTCCAGACTATGTACAGGGCCTTTCTTCTTCACAAGGTAACGTCCTCCTTCTTCCAATGCAGTGTTGTCTTTCTTCCAAGTGACGGGGACGTTGGCACTGGAGACTTCACAAGACAGCAACACGGATTTCCCCTCCATTACAGCTTGGTTCTCTAGTTCCTTCTCAAAGAACACTGATGCTGCCGCTGGTCAAAGACAAAAATTCAGTTATAAATATGGAGCAATTAAACCAAATATCTTCTAGTTAATTTAACAATGGATACTAGCTTTAAAAGAGCTTTCGAATACCTCTCACGTTCACTTCAGCTGTTGTTTTCTGCTCCCCAAAGACGCAGCTGTACTCTCCAACATCTTCTGGCTGGATGTTTCTGATGGTCATCTCAGCTATTGCCCCTTTCAGTGTCATCTGATATCTTCCTCCTTGAGAGAGTTGGTCCTCTCCTTTCCACCACTGGACAGGCACCCCGGCTCTGGAAAGTTCACATCGCAGGCTCACACTGCCTCCTTCTGGGGCCTCCTGGTTTTTCAAGCCCAGTTTAAAAGAGAGAGGAATAGCTGCGGATGTGGGGCGAAAAACCAAAGTTCATATAAGGAAATTACACAAGAGAAATAATAAAATAAAGGAAGAAGGACAACAGTTTTTGTCTTTTCTTACGTGTAATTGTGATGTTGGCTATGGTCTTAATGTCTCTATAGACACAGCTGTAGAGTCCGCTGTCCTCCAGCTGTGCATTTTTGATTGTCAGCTCTATGATGCCGCCACGATTTTTGATCTGGTACTTAAAATTATTCTTTAGAAGCTCTTCACCTTTCCTCCACTCCACAGCAAGGCCGGGCTTTGAGAGCTCACAGCTGAGAGTCACACTGTTCTCCTCCTCCACCTCCTGGTTCCTCAGCTTAGACTTGAAGGTGACAGGTGGAGCTGCAAGATGAGAGATCAAGGAGTGATTACATAAGAAAAGATACAACTTCATTGATCCCCAGAGGGGAAATTAAGCAAATGGTCAATGGCGTCTCAAATGTTATCAAAAGATCTACATTTCACCTTTAACTGTGAGCTCAGCAGTTGATTGGCTGTCTTTAGTCTTGCAGGTGTATTTGCCGGCATCACTTTCCTCTGCATGATTGATGATCAGTTTAGTGAGATGTCCCTCCTGTCTCATCTCATATTTGTATCCAGGCTTCAGGATGACTCTGCCTTTCCTCCAGTCCACTGGAGCTCCAGGTTTGGAGAGCTCACAGCAGAACACTCCACTGTCCCCTTCTTTCACCTCCAAATTCTCAATCTCTTGTTTAAATGTTACAGGAAGGGCTACCATAAGGAGCAAAACAACAAATTCACCAATATCAACATTGCCCAATGTTAACAGTTGAGCAACGTCTACCTGTGATTGCTGTAGTTAAACATACCTCTCACTTTGATGTCAGCTGAAGTCACAGCACTTCCAACCAAACAGCTGTACTCCCCAGCATCTGTGAGATTTAAATTTCTTATCAGCATCTCAGCCACACGGCCCTCTTGTTTCATTTGGTATTTTTCTCCCTCTATTATGAGCTGGGCATCTCGTCTCCACTCCACAGGAACTCCTGCTTTAGAAAGCTCACAGCGGAGTGTC
Organism: Ambassis agassizii; assembly: GCA_036025115.1. Classification (NCBI taxonomy): domain Eukaryota; kingdom Metazoa; phylum Chordata; class Actinopteri; family Ambassidae; genus Ambassis; species Ambassis agassizii. The sequence continues at coordinate 13,231 of JAVQJX010096303.1, read as the reverse complement.
ACGTATCCTTCCTCTACTACTTCTTGGTTCTTCAACTTCTGCTTGAAGGTTACGGGGATTGCTGAGGAGTGACAACCACAAATAATATGTACAAATTGTCAAACAGAATTGTTTCTGTATATAATGTGCAATGTGTCTCACCAGTTATAATGATGGTTGCTGTGCTTTTTATGCCATCACATACACAGCTGTATGTGCCGCTGTCCTCAGGCAGGCTTTTCCTGATGAGGAGCTCCACTGTGCAGCCACTTTGCTTCACCTGGTATTTCTCTCCGTTGGTCAAAACACTGTCTCCCTTCTTCCACTGCACAGTAAACCCGGGTTTGGAGAGCTCACAGGTGAGTGTGACACCATTGCCCTCCTGCACCTGAATATTCTTCAGTTCTCGAAGGAATTTGATGGGTGGCTCTGGAAAGGACACACAAAAGGAGCTTTAAAACACTTTGTTTCTTCTTTGTGACAAGAAAGAAACTTACAGGAAAATAAATGAATGATATTTCTACTGTTCTTTCCTTATACCACTGTAAGTATGTATAGTTTATATTTCAATTATATTCAAGAGGTCTCTTGGCTGTTTTTAAATACCTAAATAAACAAAATCCAGTGAAAGAAGTACTCACCATTCACTGTGACCTTAGCAGTTGTCCTCTTTTCCCCACATGTACAAGTGTAATCCCCTGAGTCCTCCACAGTGAGGTCTGAAATCTTCAGCTCCACCTGCAGCTCCTTCTTCCTCATCTGATATTTGTCTCCATTTCTCAGCAGCTCTCCTCCTCTCCTCCACTCCACAGCAGGAGCGGGTTTGTTGAGCTCACAGCGGAGAACCACAGTGCTGCCCTCTGTGACCTCTTGGTTAACCAGCGGCAGCTTGAAACTCGGTGGTAAACCTTCAAAAGGATAAACAGAAAGTCAATTACAAATCATGAAGAAGTACTACTGTTATATCTCAATAACGCAATAAAACACACACAGTATAATAAGACGTAAGGGTTTTTTAGGGTAAAGCTTAAGCAAGGATATGGAAAAAACTTTTAAAAAATGGATTTCATAATAATCCATTATAATAAAGGGGAGTTAATCTTCTACCAACTCACACAAAAACACATGACATGAACCGGCATGAACTATTTGATATGAAACATGACATGAAAAAAGACTGCTACTGATGCCACTGCTAAACTTTAGTTAAGGGAACTTCTGTCCTTTCACCAGCTACTGTAGGAGAAGTAATGTACAGGACACACTGTGACATGAAGCCATGAGAAAAAAAATGGATGAGAAGATATGAAACAATAGTCTCTCCATTAAGGGGTTTGGGACACCACATAATGGAGCTCACACAGAGGGATCTATTTTATTTTTATTGCCTATTTTTAGGCTGACCTCTTTGACGTCTGCGCTCACGTGATTCTGTTGAACACAGTACAACAAAATTTTAAAAGAATGCAAAGATGTTTAACAGACATTCACAGTGTCAGGAGAATATTTTTTTTCTCACCTTGAACTGTTAGCTCTGCAGTTGATTGGCTGTCTTTAGTCTTGCAGGTGTATTTGCCAGCATCACTCTCCTCCACATTTTTGATGATCAGTTTAGTCAGACGTCCCTCCAGTTTCATCTCATATTTCTCTCCAGGCTTCAGGATGACTCTCCCTTTTCTCCACTCCACTGGAGCTCCGGGTTTGGAGAGCTCACAGCAGAATGCTCCACTTTCCCCCTCTGTAACCATCACACGCTGGATCTCTCGTTTGAATGTAACAGGAAGTGCTGTTGTGAGCATGAGAAACAACCTGATGTGGTGATTGCACTGATTTTCATTGTTCCACCATGCACTTTTTATGTTCCCTAAAAATCATAATATTCACTACCATATATTGATAAGTTACTGATTTAATGTACATACAGTATGTATTTGAAATAAGTCACAAATGCATGATATTAAAAGTTTTTCAAAGGACATGGCACACTTCATGAGACACATGGCTCAAGTCAAACAATATTATTTAAAAAAAATCTAATTTTCCCTTACTATAAAAGCCAGGGGTGAAATTCTTTCACACAAACTTACGTTTCACTTTGACTTCAGCAGTGGTTTTCTCATCTCCTGTGATGCAGCTGTACTTCCCTGCATCTTCAGGCTGAATATTGAGGATGGTCAGTAGAGCTGTCTTTCCTTCAAGCTTCATTTGGTATTTTCCGCGAGACACCTCCTCAGAAATAACTTGACCACTTCTCTGCCACTCAACCGGGACTCCCTTCTTTGACAGTTCACAGTGTAACATTGCATTGTTCCCTTCTTCAACTTCTTGACTCTTCAGACACACTTTAAATGTTGCCGGAACAGCTGTGAGAGAACAGATACTCTTAATATGTATGAGAACACTGATAATAATAAATATAAATGAAGCATCCATTCTACATAAAAACAAACATACCAATAACTTTAACAGTAGCCTTTGTCCTCTGTTCTCTACACATACAAGTGTAGACTCCACTGTCCTCTGGAGTAGCATCTCTAATGATCAACTCCAGTGCAGAATCTCTTTGTTTTATTTGGTACTTTTCTCCATTTTCCAGTGGATCTCCTCCAAGCCTCCACTCCACGGGGACACCAGGTTTGGAGATCTCACAATACAGTGTAATGTTATGTCCTTCCTCAACTTGAAGGTTCTTCAGTTTTTGCTTGAAGGTGATAGGAAGAGCTAAAAGGCAAAAGAAATGATGAGAAAATTTTAAGCTCATATGTCTAATGTCTAAAATGACTTTACCATTCACAGTTAGAGTAGCAGTGGTCTCTATGTTTCCACAGATGCATGTGTAGATATTGCTGTCCTCTGGTGTCACATCAAAGATCCTTAGCTCAATGAGTGCATCTCTCTGACGTATATGATACTTCTCTCCGTTCCTGATGATTTCATCGCCGCTCTTCCTCCACTCCACAGCGTGACCAGGTTTAGACAGCTCACAGCGAAACGTTGCAGCGTTGCCCTCCTCTATCAGAACATTCCTCAGCTTCTGCTTGAAGGTAACTGGGACACCTGAGGAGTCACGCACAGCCACAGATTAGATCATGTCTTTAAAGTTAAATGTATGGGCTCACCAATCATTTCATTTCTACCTGTGATTTTGACGGTGGCAGACGTCATCTGGTCGGCACACACACAACTGTAGACTCCACTGTCCTCAGGCATGGGCTTCCATATCAGCAGCTCCAGTGTAGTCTCTCTTTTCCTGATCTGGTGCTTGACCCCATTCCTCAGCAGCTCTTGGTCTTTCCTCCACTCTACAGACACTCCAGGTTTGGAAATCTCACAGCGCAGAATGACGCTGCTGCCCTCCTCTGCTTGCATGTTCTTCAGCTGCTGTATGAATGTAATGGGAATCGCTAGAAGAAATAAAAAATGACAGAATATATAAGACATCTATGAGTATCTACAGGCAGATACAGATTCCTACATAAGGCATCATATGTTAGAAAACATATAAAGTTCTTTGTTGTAACATAGTGCTTAATCCTGACAATCATAGTACAGATAAGGTTTTTACCATGTACTTTGACGCTTGCTGTTGTGTGGTGGTCTCTGCACTGACATGTATACTCTCCTGAGTCTTCAGGCTTCAGGGATTTGATGGTGAGAGAATTGATTGTCTTCCTCTGTTTCATTACATACTTGTCTCCAGGCCTGATGCTCTCAAACCCTTTCCTCCAGTGGTACAGCACTCCAGGCAGAGAGTACTCACAGATCAGGGTGACAGCTTCTCCTTCTTTGGCTTCCATATTCTTCAGAAGCTGTGTGAATTCTGCTGGGATGGCTTAAAAAGGAGAGAAAAGACAGGAAAACATAACTCTCTATTATGATACCTTCAATTTTTATACAATTTGCTACACACCTTTTACAGAAACAACAGCCCTGGTTGACACTGATCCTGCGCTGCACTCATACACCCCTGCATCACTGTTGCAGACCTCCCGAATGGTCAGCCGAGCTTCACAGCCTGAACGACTGGCAAAATATCTGGAGGAGTTCCACATCAGGCAACCATCTTTGTACCAAAGGATGTGACAAGGCTTGGAAGTCACGCAGGACAAAACCAAACCTCCTCCTTCGAAACCTTCACAGTCCTCCAGGGCCTTAATAATGGTGGGACGCCTCTCTGGTAACACACAAAAAAATGAAGAGAAATCCATTGTGACAGGGGGAAAAAACACACAGGTAGCTTAAAACCTCACCTCTAACCAACAATGAGGCGTAGGATCTTTTGTCCCCTGCTGCAAATGAAATGGTGCCTGTGTCTTTACGAGCAAGCTGCCTAAACGTAAGGGTGTGGTAGCCACCTGGAACCATCTGGATCTCATTGACCTCATTGGTATAAAGCAGGGTTTCATCCAGATACCACTTGACCCCGATATAGTCACTGGGACAAATTCGACACCTGAATGTGACGGTGTCACCTTCAAGACACTCTACATCTTCCAGTTCATCCAGGATCAGCACCTTTTGACCTACATGGATGGATCATTTTAGTCATCATTAGCAACATAATCAATAAGAAAACACAAAACATTGTGTATAAAAGAGCAAATGTAAGTAACACATTGCAGCCCAACATGTGCTTAATGTAGAACAATCTCTGCCTTTCATTGTCAATAAACATCAATGATCTCCAATGATGCAACTCTCTGTACACTGTGATCTCACCCTGCACAGTCAGCTGTGCCCGACTTTGCATGGTACCAACGTCACATGTGTAAATATCCGTGTCCGATTTCTCCAGACAGGTGATGGTCAGGGACAGCACCGTGCCCTTCTGCCTGATGACATACTTCCTACCAGACCTCAGCTCCACCATGCCCTTCAGCCAGGTCACACGCTTGGCAGGCTGCCTGGTCTCACACTCCAGGATCACCTTACCCTTTTCTTCTGCTCGTGTGTCTCTCAGCTCTTGTGCAAATGTATGCTGGAGCTCTGAAAAGCAGAGTCAAGTGTGGAACACTCAGTTAAACTGTTGTTATTGCTCCTCATAGCTAAATTCATCTCTATCGAAAAATGAAAGCTCTATTCCCAGGATAGCAGCGACTGGTACTTATGAGAGATATATCATTCCAAGTGGAGCAATCAGCAATACCACCTTACCTCTGACCTCCAGCTGGGCTTTGGAGGCAACACCTTCTGCCTCACAGCAGTATTCCCCAGAGTCTCTAATGGTGGTATTCTTAATCACCAGCCGTGCCAGGTTATTCTCCACACTCATCTCATACTTCGGACTCTGTCTAATCACATGCCCATTTTTCATCCAGCAGATTGTGACTTCTGGTTTGGTGATTTCACAGCTCAGCTCTGCATCTTCACCAGGCACTGCCTTCACATTCAGCAGGTCTCTGAAGATGTGCACTGGCTTTTCTAAAAGAGGACAATTTAAACCATCAAGATACAATAAAGCTTTTTATATGACTGCTGTCCATGCATGGCTTTGTCTGAGAGTATTCACCTTTAACAAAAAGCATGGTCCTGCAGCTTAGATCTTTAATTGTGAAGACCACATCTCCTGCATCAGTAAGCACAGCATCTCTAATGCTCATCTTGTACTTGCGGCCGTTGTTGATAAGCTGAATACGGCTGTTGGTGATGACCGTCTGGCCATTGATCGTCCAGGAAGGCTCATCATCAACATTATGAGAGAGATGACACTCAAAAGTGCAGTTTTCACCCTCAAGGACAGACGTTGTCTTCATACGTTGGATAATGGTAATGTGTAAATCTGTAAATAAATGCAATAATGAAAGAGCTTCATCATGGTAAAAATATTGTGCATTTCACACCGAGCTGTACATCAAATATTGAAGCTTGTCTGTGTTCATATCAAGTAAGAGTACAACCAATAGCAGAGAATTACCATGTACTGTAACATTAGCTTTGGTCTGACTGGTGCCCAGGTCACAGGTGTACTCTCCAGCATCATCCTTGATCAGTGAATGGATGATCAGTGCCATGGACTTCCCAAACTGGAGCAGTTCATGTTTATCATCAGCTGTCAGGACCAAACCATCCTTCCTCCAAACAGGGGTCACCGTCTCTTTGGATATTTCACACTGTAAGCAAACTTCTCCTTGCTCTTCGCCAACTACATCCTCTAGAGACCTCAGGAACACTGCTGGACGCTCTAGAGCCACAGTAAAACATCATTTGTCTCCCATAAACAAACAAACAAACAGAAAGTTACAAAACAGAAAAACTCCAAGTCTCTTAGATTACCTTTGACCTTTAAGATTGTTGTCTCTGTAAGAAGGCCTGCTTTGAAGGTGACCCTGCTTTCCTGTGGCCGGGGCTTCTTGAATGTGAGGCTGTGCATGGTGCCCATGTGCTGGATCTTGTTGATGGCGTTGGAATAGAGGCGGACATTGTTGAGGAGCCATTCCACATTAGCAACTACATAGTTGAGCTCACATGAAAACATGGCAAGTCCATCCTCCTCGATTTCCACAGGTTCAAGATATTTGACAAACTTCAGTGTTCGCACTGCCACACAAAGACTCGGTCAGAAAAACATACATCCAAATTTAGCAGTTAGTTAGTTTAAATTATGTTTAACTTACCTTCTACCTTAAGGTGCGCTGTGCTCTGGGATCCTCCCGCCATGCAGCGGTACTGCCCCGCATCCATCCCCGTCAAGCCATGAATGGTCAGTTCTGATCTTTTCCCATCTCTCTTCATGCTGTACTTGTTGGAGGTCTTCAGAGCTGTGCGACCTTTAAACCACCGCACCACTCTGGGAGAGGGGGAGAACTTACAGCTCAGAGTCACAGAGCTGTTCTCCTTAGCTTCCACATCATCCATGTGGTGGATGACCTGAAGGGGCCGCTCTACAGTAGAGAGTTAGACCAATGCAACATTTTTCTGAGTCAAGATGAAAAACTAGGAAGAAACTTTAAATAATTAAAGGGATGAGGATGTCTGAGAAACTCACCCTTCACAGTAAGTTGAGCGGTGGAACGACTCTTTCCAGCTACAAAAACCACAGGGCCTGACATGGAGCTTTCTGTGGAGGTGAGGCAGAGGCTGTGGAGTGTTCCCTCCCTGTCAATGTTCACAGCTGCGCATGGCTCCAGAACCTCACCATTCAAAGTCCACCTCGGGGGTCTCCCTGACTTCAGGCTGGTCTCTACCTGGAATAGTGCGGGCTCTGGCTCCATCACCTCCACTGATTTCATCCCGCACACTATGCTGATAGCCTGCTCTGCATGCAGAGCCATAATACAATTTAGTACTGTGCAAAACTATATTATAAACACAAACACATCCATAATTATCATTCAACATATAGTAGCTTAATGTTATGAATGTATAGCAGTCTGTAGGGCATAAACCTATGTTTAGCAAATATCTCACCCTCCACCAGAAGCTGACAGGATGTTTTATCATCCCCTGCATCACATGTATAAGTGTCTTCATCTGAGGAGCAGATGTCATCGATGGTCAGCTGTCTGTAGACATCCTGGCTGATTAGCTGATACTTCTTACTGGGCTGGAGCTCCTTCCTGTTCTTGTACCACCTGACCTTGGCATTAGGCCGTGACACCTGGCATTCCAGCAGTCCTCTGTGACGATACATGGCTATCTTGACCCTCAGAGGACGTACTATTTGGACTGGGAGTTCTACAGAAGGGTAGAATAGACTTCAACGACTGTGTCATCCATACGTGTGGTTTCCAGGGGTATGAAGAATCTGATGACTCACCTTTTACTGTGAGAGTTGCATAGGATGAGACACGCTCCGCTGTGAATCTGATCTCTCCTGCATTCTCTGGTCTGACTGACTTGAAAAACAGAGTGTGTGTTTTTCCTGAAAAAAAAAAAAACTAATTTCTTTCTTACGTGCACATTAAACATAGCAAAAAAAAGATGAGATGCTAAAATTGTTTTCCTTACCTTGATGTCTTATCTTGATGTTGTCGCCAGGCCGGATTCTACAGTCATCTCTGTACCACCGCCCATCTACATCCACTTGGTTGACCTCACACAGGAAGTTTACGGTCTGACGCTCCATTGTATCAACATCTTCCAGCTCCTTTACGATATGGATGTCCCTAGCTGGGAATAAATGGCAAGTTGTTGCACAAACAGACACATTTTAAAAAACAGTCATACAATAGCGGTCTTAATGAATATAGTCTTACCTTTAATATAATCTTACCTTTGACACTGAGGCGGCCTGACGTCTGAATGCCATTGGCCTGAAATGAGAACAAACCAGCATCCACCAAAGCCACCCTGTTGAGTATGAGGGAGTGTTTCTTCCCATGTGTGCTGATGCGGCAGTTAGGTTTGGACTTCAGCTGCATCCCATCCCTGGTCCACACCCCCTCTACGTAAGCTAGGTTGAGAGTGACCTCAAAGGAGCAGCTTTCACACTCAGATACCTCAACATCCTCTAAGGCCTTCACCACCTGCAGACGGTTCTCTAGCAAACAAAGGTCATAACATTAGATAACTAACTATAACTATAACAAGAACTATTGTTTTTCAGAGCAAACTTACTTGCAGCTGCAACTATTCCTCCAGGTATACTGTCTCCCATGTCTCTTGCTGCTCTCTCATATATTTGATTCCTGCCACAGTAGACAAACAACAATTATCAGATCACTTACTACAAAAAGTAGGTCGGCAATATTTTTGCCTCATAATTCTTTTAACCATTTCAGTTTAATGAAGTGTCAAAAAACGGCAACACTAGCCCATTAAAATGGATACAACATAGTATTACTCTCTCATATGGTTGATCCCTGTTATGGCATGCCAGGCCGCCTCAGTAATGAAGAGTGGAGTAATCTGTCACCTCACTCGGCTGAGCTCAGCACCACTAATATAGACTCAGCCGCAATGCCGCCTCCATCAGACTGCATGCACTCAGAAGAAGCTTTAAAACACAAACAGGAGGTCAAATGAGAGCTGCCAATCACTGAACTGATTGATGAGATCCTGACACACACAGATGGTAGCTCCTCCCACTGCTGTTAGCACTGTGATGTCTTTCTTCTACATCAAGACTGAGGTTAAACTCCCAAACATCCAAAAAGCTATTTCATGCTGCGTCACACAATGACTTTATCTTTGCAAACAAATATCTGTATTACCAGGATTACCAGGCCTAATATCCATCGGTTCATTTAACAGAGACGGAGAGTAAAAATATCAAATAAACTGTAATAAAAATTGCAGAGTAAAGATAAAACATTTTCAATACAGTTATTCAATACTGATATCACACTACATACAGTCATGCACCTACCCTCAACTTTGAGGTGTGTTTAAAGGTGTTTTCTACACAGAACACATCCATGCATCCACTCCTTCACCAGCTGCCAAAAATGTCATCCCTTCACCTGAAAAAGAGTTGGATCAAACATCCACCATTACAAAAGATCTGTGCGAGTCTCGTCTGTCTTCTCACAAAGCCTTTAGAATTAACAACAAATGTTTAGCCAACGGAGAGTTTGCATCCCGGTCCCCAAAGTTGACAGCCTATAGTGCTTTCTCTTTTTTTCCTGTCTGTGATGGAGCACAGTGCTGAACAGCTGACATATCTCTTCCCCACATACTAACTTCCAAAATAGCTTTCTGTCAGTATGAGGGCAAAGATAGCTTTGGCTTTAATGGTGTGAGGCGACTCGTGTTCAGCATCAATGGAACCATTGAAAACAATCTAAATGTATACAACAGGCTTAGTGTGTGATGGTTTTCCAGAGTGCATGAATGAGTTTAGTGGGAGTAAACTTATGTGTAAACTCTTGTGTAGTCACTGTTAGGCTCGTGTGGTCCAATCACACATACTGACCCACATCTGTCAGCGTCCTGAACCTCAGGTTAGACACATCAAAGTCACTCCACAGAGCGGGGGTTTCCAACATTATAAGCTGCAGTTGAAAGGTCAGGAAAGATTAATCCATATAAAGCTTCACTTACATTGGGTCATCACTAGTCAAGGTCTTACCAAGGACCAGTCCTTATACACATATATAGAGAAAGAAAACACATAAACTGTCTTTTCAACAATACCTGATCTACATCCTCTTCTGATATCATTTACGGACAGATGAAATCCACTCTTTTAATAATAGCTCACTAGGATTTCAAAAAACATTAAAAGTAACACAACATCCATTCATGGCTTTAAGTTGTGGGGTTCCCTCAGAACAAAGCCAGCACCAGTCTGCATTGTGTACAATTCAATTTGACAGACAGCTCCATGTGTTACTGAGTACTCTTAAGTCCAGTGAAACTCTATCAACAGGATAATCTCTGTGCAGTCTTGCTGGGGCGCAAAAAACAACTTGTCGTCACTGACAGAAGAGGAGCAGAAGCAAACTTATTTTACTTTACACACGTCCACTGTTTTAGAAAGACTACAAGTAATAAAACTATTCACTGTATGTGGTTGTGATTTTAATGGTATTATTTCTGAACAGGATGCTGTATCCATGAGGATTCAAAGAGAGAGACGCAAAGATGGCTAATATCAACTTCACATCTTAAATGTGGACCTTCACATGTTATCTAAAAATAGAGTAAAGTTAAAGGAACTAAGGCAATGTGAGGATCTGTTGAATGAATTTAGAACTCGACAAAACAGCTGAACACTCCACCTAAGCCTCTGGATCCATGTTTGGAAACACTGTCCCATCTGTGTTTCACATTTCTTCTGATCCAGACTCTCTACACCTGACAGCAGTCATAATTAACTGTATATAATGTAGAAATTCATAGTGCTTTTCTTTGAGTGTAAGCCAACAACATTTTTTTCAAGTCACCATCATATTTTTGTCCAAAAATGTAGCCTTCATATGCCCTTGACAAATGAAACCAACATTCTTAGCATGTCTAATTACAGTGTGGCCTTCCATCTGATAACTACAGCCATGTCAGCAGTCTGTCTACCAGAGACATCACTGGTCATATTCATAATTGTATGCAGTCACATGCTTTGATGTTTTACGTTACAGAGGACAATAATCCGGCACTTTTTTATTATTTCACTGTCCATTTATTTTGTAGGCAGCTGGACAATGTTAATTACAAACATGCATGTACAAGTTTCATTAACACTGACCGTAATACAGTGAAAACAAAACCACAAAAGGTCACTTATTTTTTCTTTTTCTTCTTTGCATCTTTGCCTTTATTGGCTGCCTCTTCTTCTTCCTTTCCTGTGGCAGCTTTAATTCTCTTCTTTCCCAGGGGGGTCTTTGCATACCAGTTCTAGAGATACACAGAAAAACAATTGTCACACATGTTAAAAATGTGATGACATCACCTTATGAAATGTCATGCAAAAGTTAAGAGTAACTCAACAACTTTTGACCTCTCATTGTTTTTCCTCGTGGTTGTTGGTTGTTGATGTTGTGGTTAAAGGTGCAACAAAGCACACTTTTAACCACAACCATCATTTAATATTTGACATGGTTAGCGGTGAAACACGTTTGAGACAGAAGAGCTGACAATGCTGTTAAGTTAATCTTTAAATATAAAAATCCACTGACTTTCAGGGCCTCTTCTTCATCCTGAAATACCGGGTCAATCTTGGCTAACGGGGTGACAAATTCAGCGGCCGTCAGTGGCCTGCTGGCCTGCTGTTGGATCCGGCGCTTGGTGACCACACTTTGTATGACTTTGACCATCTGACCTGGGGTGTAGCCATCAGAAATCTTTGTAAGAGAGCTGAGGTCCAAAGCCTTTGTAACCTCACCTCCTTGCTTTTTGATCAGCTCCTTCCACAAGACTGAGGACAAACAGGGCCAAAGGTCAACATCATCCCAATAACAATTATCACTGAAATGTGTTTGAGAGTGTGTAATGCTTTTACTGTATCTGGAGCCGTAGTCGGGTCTTGGGATGAGGATGATTTTGCTGTACATCTTACACAAGGACTTAATGTCAGCACTTAGCGGGTCTTTAGTTGTTCCTATTATCAGAACACGATCCTCTCCTTTGATTAGTTTAAGAGACTTTGGTAAATCTTTCTTCAACCTCTTTGGATCCAACTGTTCACAAAACAATACAAAACAAAAATGTATCACTAAATAAAAAAACACCTAAACAATTCTATTGTGCCTTCACTTTGCTCAGAAGTACCTCTTTTTCTTCCTTGGGAACTTTCTTGTAAAACATTTTCTCTGCGTCGTCAATCCATATTACTGATGGCTGCAGCAGTCTTGCAACCTGACGGGAAATGATTATAAAGATCTGATTTTACTTTTCCTGGTCCCATGTGATTTGGGCTGTTCGGGTACGAGAAGTGCCTAACACAAGAACTTAAGACAAATGCCAACCTACAACACTACCAGTGAAGGAAGAATCTTCAGCTTGCTAAAAGAAGAATTGTATGTTATGGAGTATTTAGTTGTGTCAGATTTCGTCACACACAAGTTTTTGATCATAGGCCAAGTCAATGCATTTTCACAGCTGTTTATCTAAAAATCTGACAACGGTGGTGTAAAAGTGAATTTTCCTCTGAAAAAAAACAAAAAGTATTTGTGAATTATAGATTTCTAAGCAAATACATATAGGTTTAAGTTAAGTTCATCCTTTAATGTTTTATATAAATATAACTGAGGTTATAAGGTCACAGACTTCTATTAGAGAGTCTTATCTTACCTTAAACACCATGTGAAGCATCATAGCAAGGCCACTCTTGCCAGGGTATTTTCCTGCAGTGTTCAGTGGAGACAGATCAAACAGGGTGGCACCTGTCTCCTGGCAAACGGCATGGACCAACAGCTTCTTACCTACACCTGCCGGGCCTGCCAGTAGGATGGCTTTTATCAGAGGAGCCTTCTCATGTACTAATTGAGATCCTGCAAACAACACACCACTTATTTGAAAACTGTATTTGCAGGTTTATATACTTGAATTGAAGGCATTTCTTACCTAATGGTAAAACTGCATAGAGAGATAAGATTTGTCTCACATCTGATAAAGATGGCATGGGCTCAATGTCATTTTGCCTCAGTGTGGTCCCAAGGTAACTATAGTCACCTAGGGGCAAGAAGTAACACAAGGTAAGGTAAGGATTTTAAAGTGTCCATTTCATGCCATTAAAAATATAACTGTGTTTATTAGTTTCACCTGACACTAAAGCAAGTATTATGCATACCTTCATGGAGGTTAGAATGTTTTCTAGTTTTTACTGAATAACATTATAAAAAATATATTTCTATTTAGTAAAATATGCAGTGGA
>JAVQJX010096301.1:0-11363 GCA_036025115.1 Ambassis agassizii | reverse complement strand
CCAGCTCTCCTTCTCTGGGTCCGTCCCCAGTGCTGCCCTTTCTATAGGAGACACAGAGCAAGTCAAGTCAGTCAGCTGTTCCGTACATTCTCAGATGATTTGAAACTGGATAGCTGCAGGCTGGGGAGGTGTGTGTGTGTGTGTGGGGGGGGGGGGTGTCGTCTATAAAGATGATGATGGGCGCAGCGGCTGGTAGATGTAGGACAGACAGCGTGGCACACTGCTTGGCACAAAGTGTTACCTGAGTGAGGGGTGAAGTTTAAAAGAGGGCCGGAAGGGCCACGAGTCCCTGCAGCACAGTGGGAGAAAAGACGGGAGAGGTCACAGGTGAGATGGCAAAGTCATGCTCAGAGGTGAGCCACCGCATCAGTGTGAGGTGTGGATATATTACATCATTCAATCTACCAACACATTTCATTTTAAAATGTGTAGCATATGCTTTTTAACAGTTTTCCAAGTTTCCAATGTAAAATATGTCATATGTTCTATGCAAGTGTCAAGTTTTCTTTTCATTGTGTTTACTGGAGTTTAGTGTGACTTGATACTGTAGAACATAAAAAGTCATAACATAACAAAGTGACAGCTGGGCTCAGTCTGTTGTATTCATTACAATATACATTAATATGCATGTACCTTACCGAATAAGAGAAGCATGAGAAGTAAAACAGGTTTTTAGTCTGAATACTAAATACCTGATTTCTTACGAATTAGTACAAATATATGATCATTCTTATGATAATGTTAGCATTCATCTCACACATGTACATTGTGTGTGGGCGGCCACTCTTTTGTTCTTGGAAACTGAGCATCTCCCAGAGCTCTCAGTTCAGACTAACGTATTTGATAATGGTCTCCTATGTGATTAATAACAATGCCCTGTGATGTTCTACTCTGAAAGCCAGTCCTCAGACAGTACTTGCACACGCACTCTATTCCACTCTATGCCTCTCCTGGATACTTATGAACCTTAGGTGTAGCTCTGTGTTTTGTTTTCCAGCAGGGGGCAGTGTTCTTTCAGATTCCCTACACGTCCTCTGAAAACACCTTCACCTCAGATAGCGGCTCTCTGACAGCCTGAAGTGTACCAGGGGAAACCTCAGCCTAGATAGAGGAGAAATCATCTAATAAAGCCCTCACAATAGGAGATTAGAGTCTGCTCCACATTCAGCACCACGGTAGTCCATCTTCATGACACAGTCAGCTGGACACTAACACACAATATTGTCCCACAGGCGCCTGCCCTACAGCAGAAAAGCACTATAGATGCTACAAATTGCCTTTGACTGTATATGTTACATCACACAGGACAGGCTGAGACAACTGTCTGTCTCCCCTCCCATGATGATTACAACCCATGGAACAGAAAACAGAAGGTCATCCTGAGACTCTAGGAGTTCTGTATCATTCTGAATCCTTCTAGCCTTGAAAACTGAAAAGCAACATACAAAGAAACACTTATAAAAGCTGTAAGCACTGCTGAATACGATGAAAGAATGAATTATGGTGCTATGGCAACACAAAGCAGCAGCTGCTGCTCCCAGAATGAGTGCTAGTTAACCTGATACAGCAAAAAGAGGAGACAGGTGTGAAGTAACCATCTATGTCAGAATCTTAAGTCATACAAGCAACAACATTTTGGTGTAGTCGTGTAGAGGGTGTGTGATGTCAGGAAGCTGGATGCTGTGTGCTTACATGAGCAGGCTGCCCGGTGCAGACATGGACCTCTCCTCCCGCCTGCTCGGACACTCAAAGGGATTGCTGAAGGAGCGCTTCCTCAGCATGGCTTTCACCAGGATCTGGAACATGAACAAACACAGATGTTCTGAGCTGCATGTGAGGCGTAGAAAACAAACATGGATGACTGTGGGGGGAGAGATGTTTTTGTGCCATGAACTGCACACATTTTAAACGTGCTTCCTGCAAAATAATCCACATCTTGGCGACGGTGGATTTAAGATGCAGGGTACAGACAGTCTCACTGATTAGACACAGTTATTTAGCTTTGCATGAATACATCAGGTGATGCCAAGATGAAGCACTGACATATGTCTTAGTGTATCATACATAATATCGGATGTTGGCTATCGCTGCTAGTTGTGTCTGCCATGTTATCAAGCTGGAGCTGCTTGGACGGCGTCCTTTGCACTTGGTGTTGTAAAGCAGCAATCCTTGTCATGTTTGACTCCTCAGAAAGCTGCTGGGATACATCACTTGGACTAAAAGGTGCTTGATGAAACACTCAGATCCTTACCACTGCAGAGAGGCTGGGAACAAACTTCACAGAGTTCTGGATGTCTTCCTCTGTCACCTCCACCACAGAGCAGTGCTCCTCCTCCAAAGGCAAGGGGTCAGTTCCTCCCTGGGTCACCCACTGGTCCATCTAAACACATACAGACAGCAGAGAAAAGTAGGACAGTTTGATAACATGACTATTACCCAGAGGAGCCTTAATAAAAAAAATGACCAGCAGTCAGAGTTGTAGCTTCCATTACAGTGAAATGTGATCACTGCATTGCTTTTTCTATTACTGGCTGTATAGAGGCCCAACTTACTTACACTTACAAGATTTTCCTACCAGCTGTGCAGCCATCAGGTTTGATTACTATGCTACAAAAAAACAACAAAAAAAACCTGAATGCAATGACCTTTAAAATGGCTGTCGTGTCAGATTAAGCAATTACAGAGTCATCAACTCTCACCATGTATTGGCTGAAAGACATGACAGAGTACACGCTGGTCACCAACCAGTAAGAGCATGCCAACAGGCAAGAGGTCAGTGGGGTTCACATCTTTTTGGGCTAACAAATTAATTCAATGTGGAATGCAGTTCTTCAGGTGTCCACTTGAGGCTGACTCCAAAAGTGAGTACATCTCCATAGAGCTCCAATGCTGCACTTTACAGCAGAAATAAACATGTTTATAGAGTGTTACTGTTCTGCATAATTAAAGACATGAGCACTTTGAGTGACAGGTGGGTCCCACACAATTTCCCAGGAGGATCCGAAATACCTTACTGAAATCAAACATTATTAAAAAGACTATAGTGTAATTATTTTGGGCTATTATTACCGAGGATTGGCATGTTTTTATGGCTACATCTCCATTTGTCAGAGCGGAAAAAACACTGGTGGAATTAATAATCTGTCATTTCTATTAACTAGCGAAGCAGCATGCACAAATCTGCTCTAAGTGAAGTGCTGCCATCACTGATGTGCTTTCCCTAATGAGACATGTCAAAATGTCCACTGTAAAAAAAACCCTCCAAAAAAAACATTATTCCACTTATTAGCTCATGACATATGTTTAACAAGGACTAATTATTCGTGATGTATCAGTATTTAGAACATTTCCTGGATGACAGTGAGTGTCAGTGTGGTTTATGGACTCAGGCAGGATACACATACTGTATTTATGAGTCACCCCAGGCAACTTTCTGCAAGTTTATTAAGGTTTGATGGAGAAGTGTGGCTCAAAAGGAGAGCCCACATTACAGCAATATAAACATTGTAAGTGTGGCCTCATCAAGCAAAATGTGTGATTTACTTTTAAATTATTGATCTATGTTATATGTAATATGCATTTCAAAGTATTTTGCTGAGCCGTCTCTGTGTCTAGAAAAATGCCCATGTGTCTGTTTTGTACTTGACAGCCTCATTATCTGTTTTTCCATAAACGCAAACAGAGTCTCTGGTGAAAGCAAAAATGACTCACTGACACCTGATTAGGTAGTGTCATGGAAACACCGTGAGGAGTGGGGAGTGTCTGTAGCCCTGGACCTGGACTCTCATTCAAACTTGGTTTTACCCTTAATCCTCCACAGGGACAAAACAGGTCTCATCATGCCCTCAAGCAACACAGCAGCGTCTAATGAACCCCGCTGCTATATACACCACAGTGAGCTCCATGACTCACAGACCAATCATAGAGGAGAGAAGGTGTTGTGTGTTAATAAGAACAATGAAATCATCTTGTTATGTTCATGTTCATCCTGTACTACAGGTGTTACCTTGATCTCGGGGAGAGTGATCCTGGTGTCTGGGTTCTTATCCAGCATGCGCAAGATCAGGGTCCGCAGCTCCTCACTGATCTTGGGCCTGAAGGAAACACAGGATAATGAATCTTTGTTGGATTGCTGTTCCATAATGGAAACATGGACAGCCCTGCCCTATTTAAACCTGGCTGTTTTCAGCATCGTGTGATAATGACATGTATATTAGATGGGGAAAGTGCCAGCTCATGAATTAAAGCTAGATTCAGTATATTCAGTCATTATTTGTTCACATTTTAAGCCTGCATACGTGTTTTAATTGTGTTCCTCCCCGAGGCTACATGTCACATTATTGCACATCCAGCTGAACTGTGTTGCTCTGACAATTAGACTCAAGGTCACACTGGCAGCTCATTGGAATAGTTCATAATGATATGAGGTGCTCCAAACAGACATCACCACCTGATTTTATGAGAAAACTGTGCTGTGACTACAAGTTTGTATCTTTCTTATTAATAAGTCTCCTGGTATTGATTTAGCTGCAGGCTGTAAAGGTCTGCATTGGATACTGACTGAGTGATTTTATCTACTTTTACTGCAGAAGGCAGTATGCTTCATTTTAAACCTGGACACTACACTTGCTTTGGTCCCCTGCAACACAACTTCCAAGTGTGATATAAGAATGGACAGACAGACAGACAGAGGCTCCTCCTTTCCTGTCCTCACACTCTTTGCGTTTCATCAGTGCGTCAGCTCACTCTGTCTATTCTCTTTCTGTCTTTTTTAGCCTTTTTCTTTAGCCTTTTAGTCAAATGAAAGATCATGTGGGGTGGTAGGCGCAGCGGCTTGTGTGCGTCTGTGCTGCCGACGCCTCAGTTTGCTTTTACGATGGTTGTTTTCATCACATGCAGGTGACATTTACTGTGTGCTGGTGCTGACTGCTGTGACAAGCTCTTCATGCGTATTTCTGTTTGTGCAAGTTTTGATGGAAAATATAAAAACGGTTTTGAGATGCAGATATAGAAAACAGCACTGCTGTGTTTTTTTTAATAAATAGAAAGCGGGGGGGAAGAATGAAGGAGATGAACCTACGTTTCTGGGAAATCCACAGGCTTGGTCCTTATCTTATTGTGCAAAGCCAATATGTACTCGTCAATAAACGGACACTGCAGGTGGAGCAGAGGAAAGAGAGTGAGAGCCACAAAGAAGGTGCAGAGAATTATTACCGACTGTTATATTATTAACTTATAATAGCAGCAACCAGTCTCTAGTATTCATTAAAATGAATGATTAGGAATCAAAGGGTTATAGGTAGCACGGAGT
The DNA here is from genome assembly GCA_036025115.1 of Ambassis agassizii. Classification (NCBI taxonomy): domain Eukaryota; kingdom Metazoa; phylum Chordata; class Actinopteri; family Ambassidae; genus Ambassis; species Ambassis agassizii. Next base: position 6,052 of record JAVQJX010096301.1, on the reverse strand, counting down.
CCAGCATTTTCTGTAACATCTACGGATCAGAAGTGAATAAATGACTTGCCTTCCCAAAGATGAAACAGTAGAGGGTGACTCCCATTGCCCACACATCCAACGCCTTTAAAAGAGCACCAATAGTGACATTAAATGCAACTAAACAGCAGGGACACACATCCTGAAACACAGTGCAGTGATGCCAGCCCCCACTCAAACAGACAAACACACTGACCGGAATCGATGCAGTGATTTATGGGACATTTTAAAGTTGTTTTTTTTGGGGGGGGTTGGGGGGGGAGCTCCTGCTGTCAGATACTCAGAATATGGATTTCTGTGATCGGACAGAGAGGCGGATAGCTGCTGCTATCTATCAGCCTCTCTCTCTCTGTGGCTCTACTGGAAATCCATTTCTACTTCTTGGTAGAAATAGAATAATGAAAGTAGCCTTCAGAACCTGTGCAGTCCATCTGACAAGTGTTATCAGACATGGTGAAGACTAACATGTTCTAATAGCTGCTGAGACTGACAGCTAAGGGGGTTTATATGACATATGAGTGACATATATTAAGGACTTCACTGCTGATTTACACGCTCTTCCAAACCTGACTTTGCCAAATCCAAATCTGGAAGAACCTCAAACTAATCAGAGAGAAAAGGGCACAGGAACTGCACATATTTCTTTAATAACAGCAGGCTGAGGCACTTGAACGGCTCTTATAGCTTTTTGTGTGCAATCAAATGATCAAATGTTCTACTCACCACTCTCTCTTTACTGCAAAGTAAATCAAGTCACTGGGGAATTATGGCTAAGATAAGAATATGATGGCAGGCCACTTAAAGCTGGATGTAAATGTTTATTGATTAACTCCCGTCTGCCCTTTTACTTTGACTGCAGTGATCATTGAAAGATACGGACAAGACGTATCGGTATCCCAGTGTAAAGTGTCCTATATGTTAAAGGACGTATTTAGTATCTGAATGTAAGTGTCTCATTAAGAGGACAAATGTGTGTATATTTAGCTTCACTGTAAAGGCAGGTGGGAGTTGAGCCAGACTCAGTATAATGACATGGAACATCAATGCACTGATTAAATCAATGCATTTCTTAGTTATTAATCCTATTAAAGACACATGATAATTAGTTTTCCTTCTTAATGAGCTGGCAGGTCTGAAATTTCACACTTCTCATTTCCCATCCATATATAGAAGCTTAGCAGTACGTCACATGTAACTCACTTTCCCGCTGAAGCTCTTGCGTTTATCCGACAGTGTCTCCGGTGCCATGAATGCGGGTGTCCCAGCAGTGCTGGACAGCAGAGCATCGTTGCCCTCAAACTGGTTGCTGACTCCAAAATCTGCTATTTTTACATGACCGTCGTCACCCAGCAACAAGTTGGAGGGCTTGATGTCACGGTGGACAATCTTCTGGTAGTGCACTGAGGATCAGAAAAGAGGGAGGCATTTGTCAAGATTCTTGGCACAAACAAAAACATGTTGGTGATTTTGTTTTTCTTGGATTCTAGTCAGTGGAGGTAAAAAAAAAAATGAAAATGAAAAGGCTTTATCACCTAACAAAGTGTTATAGAAAATACAGCATTTTACTTTTTACTTTGTCTTTAGGAAACTAGGTCACTTTATCATGAGCCAAGATGGCGTTAGATGGAAGGTCTGAGCCTGCAAAAATGATGGCAGGTAATAAAAGGAAAAGTTGTGGTTTCTAATAAACAGACAATCAACAGAAATTCATGTAAAATTACAGGTCTTGAAGAAATCACTGCTTTGGCTGTTTGGATTGCCGCAGTGTGAATAATGGGACGACTCTGAACTGAAGGTCACATAAGACACATAAGTTAAGTACATCTCCAAGCTTCAACACTTAACAGCTGTCTGGAGCTGAGCAGCGGACACTCCACTGATTGGGTAAGTGCTGCCTTCTTGCCCAAGGAGGTCTTACTGAAACATAAGGCACTTGACTCATTAAAAGGCCGCAGTAATTAAATGTTGTTAGCACTAATAAGGCTGAAATTAAAAGCACATGTCAATGACGGCCAGAAAGAGTGTCCATGTTTATCATTATGATGCCTTATATGCATGTTTAATATTACATAAAGAATTTGAACACTTATATCTCTCAGCTTAGCATTATGATTAAAAATGATTTCATCATTATTCACTCATTTCATGTCATTTTATTTCATAATAAGACATCATCAGACAAGCTCATCCTGATTTAGCTTGTTAGCATGTGTTAGCTAAAGCAACAACAAGGTCAGTGGAACCTCAGTGACACTGCACAGACAGCCATGGAGGACTCTTTTCATTTAGCTATAAACGAGGCTACACGGGCTGTTAGCATGCCGGCTAACTGATCTGAGTATTTCTTTGCTGCTGTCCATATGATTTAACAAGTTGGAAACATTTGTTTTGAATGTTAGCATTTTAGCAGCAGCAGATGCTAAAGATGCTGTCCTAACTTTACGCTGCAGCTTTTAATTTGAAATTCTAATTCAGACAAATGATTCTGCTGCAGCAAACACTAATTATTTCAAAATCTAAATTATTTAGAGTGATGGTTGATTTTCAGAAATTCATGCTTTCATAAAAAAGAAAAAGAAAAAAAGATGTATTTTGTCAATAAATCCAAGTGGTTAAAATCACTGAATGCAGGAAATGTGTCTCAGCCTCAGTGTGTGACAATGACTGATGTAGACGCTCAACATGTCCCGTTAGGTGCAGTTTTTCCATCCCTGCGGTCTTATTTCCGAGATGGACCTCAAAGCTCAGAAATAGGCAGCAATTGATCTCATTAGGCTCATAGCCTGCTGAAATTGATCTCCTGCAGAAAATGAGGAGCGTTCCACTGAACAGTGGCTGATGAGGTGGACAGCAGTGCAGCCAAGCCCCAGAGGCGTGAAAGCAGAGGGTAAACAAGGCTTTGTTCTTCACCATATAAAATGACTGTAGCACTACAACAAAGGAAAGGAAAAGGAAAGACATCCAAATGTTTCAGCCAAACTTTTTACACTGTCATGGCCACTACAAAATGTCACGTAAACTGCTTTTAGCTCTTTAGGTGTGAGGGGGTGCATGAGAAAATGAATCACTAAAAAAAAAAAAAAAAAAAAAAAAAAAAAAAGTGTAAAAATATTTCACTTAAACACTTCACAAATAGGTTTCACAGCCAGTTTAACATGTGTGAGGTACTTACGGTACTCTATGCCCAGGATGATATCTCTGAAGTATAAGCGCGCCTGCTCTTCTGACAAAGGATTGTCTGTGGGCACTTCCATCACTGGACTACAAATCCAAGGCGGCAGGGAGGCAGCATAGAGGAGAAACAGATGCACAAAAATCACGTGCTTATTAACACTAGATACACTCACCAGCCGCTTTGTTGGCTACACATGCTAACAAAGCAGCTGGCAACCAGGTTAGAGCCTACTTTTGTTGTACCACACCAACATGATACCATTTAAACCATGCTCTGCTACTAATAGGCCTATGTGCTAAGAAAATCTCCCCCACACCATTACAGCAGCAGCAGCCTGAACCTCTGATACACAGCAGGATGGACTCGCCAATATTTTTCCAATCTTGTATAGTCCAACGAAGAAGGTGACTCTGTGTGAATTGTAGCCCCAGTTGGCTGTTCTTAGCTGACAGGAAGCACTCGGTGCGTTCTGGTGCTGCTGTAGCTTAACTGCTTCATGGGTGGTGAAGAACTGCTGCTCACTGGATAGGTTCTCTTTTTAGGACTAGACGTGGTTGTGTGTTATATTCTCAGTAGATCAGCAGGTTCTGAAACACTCAGACCAACAACCACACCACGTTCAAAGTCACCATGATCATCTTTCTTTCCCGTTCCGATGCTGGCTTTGAACCTCAGCAGGTCTACATAAATACATGCACTGAGCTGCTACCATGTGATTGGCTGAAGAGAATTTCTGTGATGCTTTTACCGCACTTTATGAAAATAAGCATAAAATAAAGCTAAAACTCACCTTCAAGCATCATATTTATGTGAAAAGAAAGAAAGAAAGCCTGACATCTCCTAAGCTCACAAGTGTGTCACATGTGAATAACTGATTCAGTCTTCACACAAATCAATATCCGTCTCCATCTAAAATAATAAAGTATTGTGAACGGCACAATGAAAGACCAAATCCACAGCTGGGCAGTCTGAGTAAAGACAGATTGTCTGAACAGAACACACGCTCTTTGTCGAGTTGTACAATAACGCAATAAAGACCACAAGCCAAAGTTTTGTGGATCCTAAGTAAATATCTTTCTTTGTCTGGTGTCTTTCAAGGAATCAATTCCATAATCATCACCCACAGACTTGACAATATTTGAGAGAATGAGAGAGTGTAAGCTTGTGTAAATCTATTGAAGATTATATGTGTGTATACATAATCATTCTTATTGTGTGGTATCACTCATACTCTGGTAACAACAAAGACCAACAAGATCAACAAACCCCTAAAAATCACCACTCAACACCTTAAACATACACATAAGTGGAATCAGTATTTGTCTGATAAATGCCTTACAAGATAATTCCACCCTCTGTTGTGCCAATGAATTGACTAATAAAATGTCAATTTCCAAGCAAAACCTTTATCAATCCAATCTAACACTCTGCAAATTGTATTAGCATCAAGGCAGTAGACATAAATACTCCAGCAGGAGAAGCAACCCCAGCACCATTTTTCTACACTGTAAAGTTAATGATGACCCAGTTCATACACAGAAGTGGTAGAACGAGTAGTAGTGTGTGCAACAGAAGCAGCGGTGGTACTTTTAACTCGCATCTCGTGCTTTTCTGCATAAGGTAGAGTGCAGCTGTATTCATCAGCTCAACTGTGTGCAGATGCAACATGAGAGCAAACGCTTTCACCGTGAAGCCCTTTTTTTTTATGAAATGGAGAGAATGATATATTTATGCACTTATCTAAACGATACCACCAACTCCCTCCTCCAACCTCCATTCACTTAAGAGAATAACAAAAAAAGGTCTCTCATCACTAGATCATCACAATTTCTGAGTGCTGTAGGAAGAAACGGCTCATGTATGAGGACGTGAAACACTTACAAGGCTGCCTGCCACCGGTAATAGCTGTGAAAACCTAAGAACATTATGAATCCCTTTGAAGCCTGGGATGGAACAAACAGTCTGCAATGTCAGCTCGGAGTAAAGGAGGCAGGGACGGAGGGGTGGAGAAGAGAGGAGGCGAGCCTTAAATTATTTAAGGATAAAAAGACATGTTCTATACTCACCCCTTACGCATCAGCTCAAACACTGTCAGAGAGAAGGAGGGAGAAGGAAAATAAGAACACGTGAGGCCAAACATTTCGTTCATTGAGCTGGGATTGACCTCAGCATCAAGAGAAGTGATTTAGCTCATTCAGGGTTTGACACCAACAGGCGTCCTCTGACTGTGACCTGGCACTTCTGATGGAAGCTTTCTGCATAATGTGTGAGCCCTGAGGTGGTGTGGAGGGAGTCTGAATAAATGATACAAACACTTGTTGGTGGCATATGTGTCAAGCACTTGAATGCGGAGACAGACAGAGTGGAAGGGTTCAGACAAAGAGAACATAATGTGCATACCCATGTGGAGGTTGTCCTCAGATGGATCATCCAGCACCTGCAACATTAAACATTAGCACATAAATGAATGTCCAAGTCAAAACCTCAGATGGATGTGAATATAAAAAACATGTACATACTTCTTGGTTAAAGTATATTTTGTTTTGTTTGTACATTTTTTTTCTCCCAAAGAAAGCTACTTTTTGTTCTCCAGTGAGAGCTGTAATTTAAAACAGCAGCTCAGCATCATTTGTGCAAATTCACAGCTCTGCAGTCGACACTTGACCAGGTACACAGCCTGATTCATCCAATAATGCGGGGCCTGGGGAGACAGTGAACTTCTGGGTCTTTCTATTAGGATTAAAAAATATTTTGCCCCATACAGACAAGGCTGCTATTGACTGAAGTGTGATGATGTGTTACATATGAGGTATCTCGCGATCATCAGTATTTTCATTTATACCAGACATATGTATGAAT
>JAVQJX010096276.1:0-14043 GCA_036025115.1 Ambassis agassizii | reverse complement strand
TCTGTAAAATCTTTTGAATCTCCTTCTTTGGGTTCTGAAATCAGAAACAAAACATAAATTCAGCTTGTTTAGTTTTCCATTTGAGAATCAGATACTGACCTTTGATATTTTACCTTCTTGCTCATTATCAGCTGGCGCTGAGAGGGTTTCACTTTCTACTCTGTCATTTGTTGCAACAAAGTTCAACACAATATCATCACTGTCAGTCAGGAGAGAAAGCTTCTTGGTTAAGCGGTCAATGACAGCCAGTCTGTGATTGCTGCTTCTGGGAACACAAACAAGACAGCAAAGACCCACTTTAAGTAGACAGCGAAAAATACAGCACATTTACAGCTCAGCATTCTGCCATGTGTGTCAGCTTTTAACAAAATTAAGCATCATGGTCACAAACTCTAATATTACCTGGGTGCAATTGAATGGTGATCAGTAATAAGAAAAATTAAGTTTTCCCAGCATTCTTTGACCTTTTACTGTTCTGGACAAAAAAAACTGAGGCAGAAAAGATCAGAGGAGATCATTTGACTGCACTTTTCTTTTACCAAAGTGACTGCATAAAGGCGAGTCAAATTTATTATGTATATATGACATATTAGTAAAATGGGCCACAAGTACCCAATATATAATGTAAACTTGAATTACTCTATATAGAAATGCATTTTCAAAATATGTGATGTATTGGAGTATGAATGGAAGCTGGAGTAGCCAGTACTTATTTGACTGTGGTCATTTATAGTAGCTATATATTCTCCTCATCCATCACATCTACCTGCAGGCCAAACCATTAATATTAAACCATAGAATGACAATGAATTTATTGCTCACATTTCTTTTAAAGCATTTCAGGTTCCAGCATAAAATGAAACAATGAATAGCACGGTCTCAAAAGTGGAAACTTCTATTAAATAGGATGAGCTGTTACAGCATACCTTTTCTCTTCAGGTGGATTCAGAGAGGAGCTCTTCTGCTGAAGAGGAAGGTCAGAGGAGAAGTGCAGTATGGCAGCTTTACGCTCTGTATCTCTGACTGAGCAGCCATCTAGGAAATATTTACAACATTTATATTATTACCATTAGTATATTATAACAGTCCTATTAACATTAAAACTTGAGTTGAGTGAGTAACGCATTCTGTAGTGTGGCCAGATCTTACCTAGTTTACGCAGGTTGGGCATGGCGTGCACTAGGAAAGGGCGGTAGTTTGGGTAACCTGTGGTCAGGGGGTTGAGTCTGAGGTCCAGTTCTCTTAAAGTCGACAGCTCGAACAGAACATTTACCTCTTCAAGTGTGGGTATGCAGTTATAGTAGAGGATCAGCCTCTCTAGCACTTTTAAATGTTGCACCCCCTAAGGAAAAAAGCAGGAGGAAGGTGTGTTATCGGGAATACATTTCATGACTTACAGAGGCTGCTTATATAGAAAAACACATGTTTAAATAATGATGGCATGATGAAAGCCATGAAATGCTATAATGTTTATTTATAAACAAATCCTATACCACACACGCGGAAGGTTCTACACATAAAATATGATCTATAGCAGAACAAACCTCAACAGAGACGAGAGCATTGCAGGACAAATCCAGAGACTTCAAGCGGACAAAGTTCTTCAGAGCGTTTCCCACATGTCTGATCTTCTCTTCGTGCGTTCCCGGAAGACTCAAACTCCGCACATCACCTATTGAATTAAACAAAAACGAAACACTGCTGCATTGTTTGCTTCTGGATTTATTTAAAAAGACACATTTATCTGCCTTGTTTTCTTCTGGTGCTTTGCTTTAGTATCAAACAGTTGATGCTAGGTTAGCGACTGTTAGCTTGTCTGCAGATGCTGAGGCCTGTATACGATAATAAAGAATACTCAAGGCTGCTGCTTGGCCCGTTTCGTTACCATGTATTTATTCCTATATAATAACATGTATGATTCAAAGAGAAATATTACCGAGACATGGGTGTTTTAATTGTAATCTGTCGCGTATCCATTGCTCTGTTAGTGTTGTCAAACACTCCGCCGCCATACTTTTCGAACTTTTGCTGCATTCAAAGACTGTCTGAAAATATCACTTCATCGTCTGCCCATTTCTATGATCTTTTCTTGCTACTCCGTGTTTTTCGGAGATGACTACCCGTCATTAGATAAGTAATTGTCGAATAGTACAAATCTTTGGATTAAACTATAGGTTCCTTTTCGGCAAAGCTGAGTTTGTAGCTTTGCGTTGACCCAACATTTTGAACGCATCCGTTGGAGCCTGCGCACTGCACAAATCAAGTCTGGTCACGTGTCCAAACAAACGCGCTACTGTTCAAGCACCCAATGTTTGGGTGTCTCTGTGTTGTATGTTTCTCTGTGAATTGCTAGGCGACTTTCAGACACATTTTTCAGTGGACATAGTTCACAGACGATACATTATTTAAAGGCTCTCTCTGCTGCTGTTAGCAACGGTGGCGTCGCGCATGTTTTTCAGGCGTGTCACTCGTCTTCAGGATCAATGGCGTCCTGTGCAGCAAAGTGGATCACATCATTTTCCAACATCATTTTATGTGCCACAGCGCTGAAGTGTTCATACAAACTCTTTAAGGTGGGTATCACATTTGGTGTATTGCCAATGCAGGTGGCTGACGTGGCGAAATTGTTTTGAATCAGTTCATTCTGCCTATAACAATCTTTCTTTTGTGCTACAGGACCACAGGGGCCCTTCAGTTGGCCTGTTTCTGCTTGGGCTCTCTGCAGGTCTTTGCGTCTTTCATCCCTCCAGCTCAGACCATAGCTCCCTCCAAAGAAACACAGAGTGGGCTGCTGAGGTGCTGGCTCCCGTGCTGGTGTCCTTTGACTTCCTGTGGCTCAGTCAGGACCATAACACTGCACATATCCTCCTGTGTGGCTCCTGTCTGGTGCTCGGACTCTCAGACTGGCTCTCTGCAGATGCTCTTACAGTCATGACTCGCTGCCTGGGCCTGTCGTCTGTGTCCTGCTGCCTGACGGTGTGCCTGTTTGCTGGTAATGCCTTAGGAGCTTTCGGCGGTGTGGCCCTCAGCGTACCGTTGCTTTTGGCACACAGGATTGGAACAAACACTTTTGCTCCACTTATTTCTGCGGATGCTACAGAGGGACTGTTGAAGTGGCTTTTAAAGGGGTCTTTGTCTGTTGGTTGTTGGGCCTCAACGCTGGCTCTGCACAAGTTTCTGTTAGATGTGACTGACAGATTAAGCATTTAAATCAGTCCTGACCAAATTAAACTTGAATTAACTCATTTTTATTTACATTTCATTTTGATAATTTGAGAAACAAAAACAAGAATATTTCCTGACATTCAATGCACTAAATGAATAATAAAGGGCCCACGCACAACAATTAATTAAAGTGCTATGCAGAAAAAAACTAAACATCATGATTCATCATTTGTAAACACCTATCAGACACAACATTTAAACTGTCCGATTAAAGTAGACAATACTTTCCTCCCTACACACATCAGTGAACTTTTGACCGCTGTGATCTTGTCTTTTCTGACCCACTTATTTCTTTTTGGTAGCACTGCAAATCAGAAACACTCCACAATCTGCCCTTTTCACCAACTAAATTCAGACTTGGATGCACTTCGTTTGACTGAATGCACAGGAATATAAAAACCCAGATACCTCATTCGTGATATCATCCACTTTGAATGTGGTTACGCTGTATGTATGATCATCAGTGCGGCTGTATTCACTCTCTCAGGCTTTTGACATCTTCCTGATAATAGTTGTAGCAGTTGTTATGCGCTGGGTGATATTTGCTCTGCAGCCTCAGCAGTAACTCTGCAGTGCAAAAATATCTGCAGTGGTCACAGATTTTGACCCTGCTTTTACCTCACCATGACTCTTTGGTTCTAATAAAGGCATATTTATTTATTACTTCCTTTGTTTGTCGTGGCAGTAATGAACTGAAATGACCTCATATGTTTAACTTGGCATCACCTAAATAGACCCTGTGTGTACACACTATTGATATTCTTCATTTGTAGTGGACACTGCAGATTCTGTCTCAGGGTTTTTTTCAGGGTGCGTGCAGCTGCCTCAGCAGATTTACTGCAGAGATCTGTCTGACTGTAGGCCATAGCCTTTGTAACGGCAGGACAGAAGTGAGCAGTGACACCTTTTGACATGTTAAGTCATCTTGTTTGTGAGGGGTGTGTGAAATGACCTCGACCTATTTTGCCTGTGTTTTAGTTCATGTCTTGTATTTGTCAAACAGTTGTACTTGTACTACTGTCATTTATTTTTTTATTTATTATAAGTTATTTTATGTTTGTTCAGAAAATTGTTTTACAAGAATGTCCTCTGACTTGACAGCTGTCTTACTCTATGCTTTGTTAGTTGCAAATGCATCATGTTTCAGTGTCTATATGTTTAGGGGCACTGAACTCACTGATACCAGCATCAACACAACCATCTCAATCCATCTTCATACCTGTCTGCATCTGTCACTTCACCACTGCAGCGTATCAGGAAACTGCTCTGAGCATGCTCACTGCAGATGCAGCCTGTAGATGGTGGAAAGAGGGAGAGGGAGGGAGAAAGGGGAGGAGAGAAGAAGGAACCATACCAGAGCTGCACACAAAGCACTGAGATGCTGTTGCAGCTCTGAGGATAAGGGCTGCACCGGAAGAGTTGTAATTGACAGCGCAGATGGAGTGTGAAAGCGGAATACAAAGGACGGGATGACGGATTGTTGCCTCCAAAGAGGAGAAAATATTTGATAAGGTAAAGAGGATTACTCATTTCAGGATGATTAGATGGAGGGACAACAGAAGATAAACGTTTAACCTCTGTGCAACCAAAGTGCATCAGATTTTTATCATTAGCAGATGCGTAAGAAACATTTTTATTTTGCTTTCCTCTGTCATCGTAAAGGTGTGTGTGTGTAATCTGTGGGTTCATGTGTCATTCACAGGGACTCTTGGACGGCGTAGAGATGTATGCCTTCTACTCCCTTTTAGTCTACATCTTCTACACTGTCTTTAAGAAGGAAGAGGAGGAGGCGCTGGAGGGGGCGTGTGGTGCTTCCTCAGACGTATGTCTAGCCACATCATGTCCATCCTCAGGGATCCTCTATTGGAAAATAAATGAATAAATACATGGGATCCATGCATGTTGTAGCCACCCCCATAAAACATAGACTGATGTTTCATTGCATGATGTTGTGCATGTCTTTGTGTGCATTTTTTGCGTGCGTGTTATTGTCTGACCCTCATATGATGCTATGCTCAGGAGCAAGGACCTGTTTCCATGGAAACAGGGAGCAGAAGAAGAGATGGCCACACCCCCAAAATGAGAAAGAATGCTTGTGCCCGCCTTAGTGAATCAAGTGAGTCCTCAAGCAGCTTTTCACAGCAAAATCAGTGGAGTAATAGAAAATAGATGCATTTCATTCTATGATTCACCAGTGGATACAGTGTTAAAGTGTTAATGTGACTGTCATCCAGGCAGCAGCAGCGACAGTGATGAAGTGAGTGATGAAGATGAGGACGACATGCCTGAGATCCCAGCATGCACTCCTCTGGCTGCTTTTTTGTCTTTCAAGCAGGAGACTGAGAAAAGGAGAGCCTCCCAAGTTCAGCTTGAAACAACAGCAAAAGTAACAAATGTGTGTCACCTCTACTGAATGCTTCACCTGATGCAGGACAGCAACATCTATCCCTCCTCCACAAATAGGCACCCTGCCCTGCTAAACTGTGTGTTCCTCTTTACTGTGCAGTTGGCAGAGTCTCCCCTGGTGGCTGTGATGTCCCACTTGCTGAGTTTTCTGGAGCAGTACTCCCACTTCCAGCAGCTGCAGCAGCAGGCCGACCAATACCGAGTCCAGCTAAAGAGGCACCGTGTCCAGCACCGGCGTCAGATGAAGGCCCTGCGTGCATCCTACCGCCAGCGCCTCCGTGACAAGAACAGCATCATCTGCAGTCTGGAAGAGGCCATCAGCCAGCCACAGACCCCCAGCCCACTGAGTGAGGGTGAGTGGGGGAGTGGAGAGGAAAGAAGGGATGGGGGAAGGGAACGTAAGGTGGGGGTGTGAGGATGATGAAAAACAGAGAGCCAAAGGTGACAGGGCTTTTTCAATAAGCACACAGAAGCAAAGGTTGCACAAGAGGGGGCTAAAGATAGCTTCATGATATGAGATTGGATGAGATCATTGATTTATAGAGGTAGGTGCATTTATGAGAACCAACTAAGGTGTGGGTGTACACCAGTGGGTTGTATAATACACGTGAGAAAGGACTGTGGGGAGGAGAGATGCTATATTGGTGTAATTGATTTGACTTTAGTGATGTCAGACAAACACTGTACAGCTGCTTCTGACGTCTGTGTCTGCTGTGTTTCAGAATGACCAGATGGCTCCTTGACCTCAGTCACAGCTCTGCACTGTATTATGTCTCTTTGCTGTGTACATTATGTTCAGCTTGTTAACAGGGGCATGAAACATGCAGGCACATCTCTGACCTCAGGCTGACCGATTCAGCCTCAGAGAAATATGTATGATAACCCAAAGGGTTGTGTACATCTTACATGTTTAAGCAGAAGCTCTCACGTGTGCTGACTCATTAGCTGCTGGACAAAGATACAGAGCTATGTGAGGAGAGTCTCTGGTACTCTGACAGTGACTCAGTTCTCTTTTATGAATAAAACATAGCTGTTAGTGCCGTTTTATTCCCTGCAAATGCACTTACAAGGTCTGGCACATGTTTGGCAGCACGTGTAAACGTGTTTGGCTAAAAATAGCCCGAGGTCCATGTCCCAGTGTTACAAGGTTGTTTGGTTTGTTTGATTGGTGTACTAAGTGTAGAAATGATACTTGAATGGGAAACTGCATGTTGGATGTCTCTGATTTTTATTCAGAATTTGATTTGAATGGATGGTTTGTGTTCTGTGGTCATTCATCAAGAACTATTATCACATTTGTCAGTTAGAGGACAGGTTAGAGGATATTTTCTTTCTTGATTCAGAAACAGAGCTGTGATTTTAGAATCCACAAAGTCCCTCTGCTGACTGAACAGGATCTTTGAACAGGATGCTTGAAAAGCACATTTATAAGACCATAGCTGATGCATAGCTCTCTTCCTTGTTTTGTTTTTTTTCATTTGGCACCACCACCTCTTCCTGCACCATTGTGACACAGCAGACCTGACATGGCGTGTGGGTATAATTAGCCTAAAGCCCTGCAATGAAAACCGGGTCTGACAGCCTGATAAATCATTGAGGGGGATGAAAGTGATTAAAATACTGTTAGGCATGCTGCTCAAGCTCTGGCAGAGGTTTTATTGTGTGTGTTATAATTGCAAATGCACAGGAGATGTTGTAAGGGAATCTATAGTAGAGACTGTAATGTTAACTGCACTGCACGTGACCACATGGTGTGGGAAAGAGCTTTAAGTGCATATTTAATGTTCATTAATATTACACTCATGCTCAAGCTCTTAGGTGGACTGTGGGAAATGGATTTAAGCGAAACGATTACATACAGGTCAAAGACAGTTCAAAGGATACAGCAGGAGTTATTTCTGCTTCATCTGATGTGACTGATATATGACATATTATATCTGTTACTCTGCTCAGACTGATGCTTATTATTCATGTCCTTCAGGTGAGTCTAGCAGCGATGCCGGGACACAGGCTGGAGTTCACAGGCTGGTGGAGTCTCTGTACGGGCTGCAGGGAGAGAGGAGCAAGCTGAGAGGAGAACTGCGTCTGCTGCACTCACAGCTGGAGCAGAAAGAAAGAGACAGACACTCCCGTATACAAGCCTTTCAGCAGCAGGCAGGCAGCTCACCATGTAACAGAGTCAAATAACATCCTTGTTGCAGTATCCTTAAAAACTCGGTTCTAATTTTGTCACAGATTGACGAGCTTAAGAGCTGCATAGAGGAGCGTGAGGAGGAGCTGTCGAGACTGAAAACAGCCACTGTGAGTGCTGCCAGCTTTCGATTTTATCATCAAGAATTACTTTTCACATCATCAGCAAAACATTGATAAGGATGACAAGGATACATTTATAAGAACTTCAGCCAGATTTGAAGCATCTCTCTCTCTGTTCTGCTGGAACTCAGCCTTCTGTTTCATGTCCTCAGGGGGCCACTGACTCAGAGAAACGGGTTCTGTGCCTGTCAGCAGAGAATGAGAGTCTGAAACAGAGCCTGAGCGTCACACAAGGCCTCCTGCAGCAGCTCTCAGCCATCCCGTCTCAGTCGAGCACTATGCTCATCAAGGTGAGAGCTCACTGACGTGCCACTAAAACATCCTTTCTTATACTTGTCATTTACGTTGCATTATATATGACAGGAGAATGAGAACCTCCGTAGCAGAGTGCAGCAGCTGGAGATCTCCCTGCAACAACGCGCTGATCAGTTATCACAACTGGAGCGACAGAGTGAGCAGAGTGAGTGGAGAAGAGGAGAAGAGCTGAGGAAGAGAGAGGACAGAGTGAGAGAGCTGCAGCTGGAGCTGGACAGAGAGAGAAACAAAGAGCCACCTGTTAAGGTAAATGCTGTTTTAAACTGCTAAACACTTGTTTATATAAAGGTGGAGTAACTGAGGATAAGATGCATCTCCTCTTCCAGTATGTCACACAGACGGTGGAGGTGGAATCACCAGCCACATTAAAGCAGCTGACTAAAGCCAGACAGAGGAACGAGCTGTTATCCGAAAGGCTGTCCACTCAGAATGAGCGCTGCAAACAGCTGGAGGAGCAGATCAGGAAGTCTGATGAATACAGCTGTAATCTGCAGCATAAGGTACCAGACAGAGCCGATACCATTCTTAATAGATGTGTGTTTTCGATTTGCAAAATTGTGCTTCATCAGTTTTTTAGTGTGCTCCAGGCAGCAGGAAAAAATATGTAAAAATTCTAAATAAAAATATAATATAATAAAAAAAATCCATCAGAATACAAATAATAACTGCTGACTAAGAAAATTTGCCTTAATGCAGTCAGCTCTGATGATCAAAGCTGAGAAAATGAACAGCAGGAGGAGGACGTTTTTACACTTTGCTGCTATAACTTCACAACCTGGATCAATGTCACTGACAGATGAACTAATTACAGAGCTGAAGCCGCACAGATTGGAACGGTGCAGCTGACAGTCTGATAAATTGCTGTCCTGAATCTTTTACAGATCGCAGCTTATGAGCGAGAAATCAGTAAACTGAGAGAGGATCTGCTGAGAGAGATCGGACACTTGGAGGAGAGGAAGGAGGAGGCCGTGAAAGCTGCTGCCAGCTGCTCTGCAGAACACTTTCAGGACCTGCAGGACCAGTTCTTCAGTGTGTTTAGTTATTAAAGGAAGAAATGTGGATTTTTCTTTTATAACAAATAAAGAATAATAATAATTGTCTCTTGTCAGGCTTACAGAAGCGTCTGACCGCACTCCCTCCGACTCTGCGCTCCATGAAGACAGACTACGCCAGCCTGAGGAGCCAGGTTCGAAACTTCTCCGACTTTTATGGATCAGCTATCAATGAAGCAAAGAAACAGGTCGGTACTGTGATGTGACAACGTGCTTTGAAAGCAACATCTGAGCATTTGAGAAAAAAAAATGTTTGCTTTCTTTTGTCTTTGTTAGATTTCAGCAGCTATTAATGAGATGTCTGAAGCCAACAAAGACCTGCTGGAGAAATACAGAAAAGAGGTGGCACTGCGCAGGAAGTACCACGAACAGCTGGTGGAGCTTAAAGGTAGAAAACCCATGAGATAAAAATTTGTTTCTGGAAATTAAAAAAAAAAAAAAAAGAGTCGCTGACTGAGTATTTTTTAGGCAACATCCGTGTGCTGTGTCGTGTGAAGCCGGTGCTGAAGGAGGACCAACATGAGGAGGGCCAGTCTGTGGTTGTGACCACAGACCCCAACAATGAGTCCTCCCTCACTGTGCTGAACAAAGGAAAAGGACGCATCTTTGAACTGGACAAGGTCTTCCACCCGCAGGCCACGCAGGAAGAGGTGAGTGAAAGAGACAAGTGTATGAAGGAGATTTGAACAAGAATTCTAACATTTCCTTCGGTGTCATTAGGTCTTTCAGGAGATTGAGCCTCTTGTGACGTCCTGCATCGATGGTTACCACGTCTGTATATTTGCCTATGGGCAGACCGGCTCTGGAAAAACCTACACTATGGAGGTATAACATCTAACTTTACAGCAGGGTAAAGACTGAAAGCCACTGTCAGGTGGTGAGGTGTGTACTGTATATATTATTTGATTTTCAGGGCAGTGTGGAAAACCCAGGCATCAACCAGAGAGCCCTGAAACATCTGTTCAGTGTGATCGAGGAGAGGAAGGACATGTGGTCTTACACTGTCACTGTCAGCTCTGTTGAAATCTACAATGAGGTGCTAAGGTACAGTATGTTGCTTTTTTTTCTTCCGCTGGTCTATTACCTTCATAACAAAAAGACGGTGACACCCACTGTTTGTTCTCCAGGGACCTGCTGAGTAAGGACGGAGAGAAACTGGACATAAAAATCAACCCGGACGGAACAGGACAGCTGCATGTACCGGGCCTCAGGATCATCGAGGTGAAGAGCTTTCAGCACATCAAGAAGGTAACAATGTGTCTTCAGACATCCACACTGATGCCATGTCATAAATGTGACTTTATTATGTGTTTGTTCAGATTTTAGCCACAGCCCGACGGAACAGAATCACATTTGGCACTCAGATGAACCAGCACAGCTCGCGCTCCCACGCCCTGCTCTGTATCACTGTCGAGGGTATTGACCTCGCCACTGGCTCCAAAACCACAGGTCAGTCAACATGCATTTTCTCCTCCTCTAGGGAAAAGTGTCTGGTGAACTGCATAATGGAAACTTAAATGCTGAGACTTGACTAGTTACTTGTCATTCAGAGATTTCTCTCCCTAAAGTAATATCACTGTAAAAGGTTGAGACAGTTATAGGCAGGCCACCTGTCTCACTGAGCATTAACTCCTCATTTTACTCAGGTAAGTTGAATCTGGTGGACCTGGCTGGTTCAGAGAGGGTATGGAAGTCTGGAGCAGAAGGAGAGAGGCTGAAAGAAGCCCAGAACATAAACCGCTCCCTGCTGTCACTGGGAGACGTCATTCAGGCGCTTAGGGCTCGGCACACTCACATCCCCTTCAGGAACTCCCGCCTTACCTACTTATTGCAGGACTCCCTTGGCAAAGGCAGCAAGACGGTGATGGTGGTGCAGGTGAGACAGTGCTCCAGCTCTGTTTACAGTATTTACAGTCCATCATAATAAGCCTATTTTCTTCCTTTTACTCAAGGTGTCCGCTCTGGAGAGTAATGTGGGAGAGACGCTGTGCTCTCTGAAGTTTGCTCAGAGGGTGTGCAAGGTGGAACTGGGTCCTGCAGCCAGGAAGATTGAAGCTGGCGGACAGTGTGACTGACAGTCTTGAATCACCACAAAGTCATGAAATGAACCAGTCACCCATTCTACCAGCCAATCACAATGTTTCATCAAGATCAGCAGCAATCCTGCTCAAGGGCTAAATCTGAGGCCGCCTGAGTGCTAACCTAAGGCTCTCTGTTGAGGGTATCGGCCTCCTCTTTGCCATGTTCAGCTTCTGTTGAGTGATAACCCTTTATTAGTGGATAATTTGCATGTAGGAGTATCTATTCTTCCATTCTGAGTGCCATTACCTCCTCTGACTCCATATAATATTCAATGCTTCCTTGAACCCCCTGCGTCTCAAACATTGTTGATGTTTGAGACGCAGGCTCCACAAACTTCCAGTGCCACCGTATCAACACTCTGCAGTATTACTCATCCAGCTGTAAATGTCAGTAGTTTGTGAGCTACATTGTCAATCTGGTATATTTTTGAAGGTTGTAGTGTGTAGGATGTTTTGCAGCAAAAGAAAAAAATAGGCGATAGTTATGTTCAATGACACTGAGTCACATGTTTGTGTATGTATTTTTGTGAACGTTTAAAGAGCAGTGACTGAGTGCTCCATTTCTCTTCAGAGCCTTGGATAATTTGCCTTTTGAGAGGAGAGACAGACAGTTGTAGATGTGAGCAGGTGGCCTTGTGTAGAATTAACTGTGCAATATCCTCCCTGAGACAGTTCAGGCCTGTGTGGACAGATGATGCACTTTATTGTGAAAGAAAAGGAGCATTGCAGTTCAGGTTCTTGCAACAGATATCACTAGTGAATGTCATACCAAATATAGCTTATTGTTAATATTTATTTCTTTATGTATCATCCACTGGATCAGAAGTAACTTTTGATTCAAATGTAGCAAGTCATCGATGTAAGGGAGTGCATAGGGGACACTTAATGATGGTGAGTGAATTCTCAGATAATTTTCTGAATAAATAATAAGCATTTAAAAAGTGTCTGTTCTCTTATTGTATTCTCCTGATTCTCTGCTGTCTCCCTTTCAGCACAGCCGGGTAATGCAGTAAATGATATGCACTTAAAGCAAAGGTGAAATATGTTTGTCTGTCTCCGTTATCCGTGCTGTGATGGACTTACATTTGATCAAGTGTGTCCTGCCTCTCTCTCTGTCAGCTGGGATTTGCTCCAGCCACACACAACCTTTGAAAGTGACTACAGCTTGATGGATGGATTACCAGTGTCATCAGAGGAACTGATCCATGTCCCTTCAAGTTTAGATAAAGGCAAAAAACATCATAAAAGTAACCACTCATTCAAAAAAAGCACATATTTTTACTTGATAAAAAAATACACAAAATATCGCCATTACATCATTAAACCACATATACAGAATGTAGTACACATTCATATGCAATATGGTTGACTCAGGCCATCTGAGTCTCTCGATCTTTGTTCATGTCACATCTTGATTCAGTCTGAGTCGCCCTCCTCCACCCCTACTGCTCCCACTGCTCCGGCCAGCTCCTCCTCACTGCCACGTAGACGATCCCCTAAACAGACACGCAAATGATTAAAGTCATTACCCATGTTTGGAATGTCAGTTCTGATGAGACGTTATTGCATTTTACAAAGTATTTTTTAGTAAATGTTTTGTGAAAAAAATCCAAAATGGAATTTGTGACTGTTGTTTACATGCAAACACGGTTAACTTAATTTGGTTAATTACACGAGTACTACTTTACTACTCTGTGATGACTAATGAATGTCACATGCTAAAAAGTTACAGTTAAACCTGTTTGGCAATCTTCTTGTACCTATTTTTAGAATGTAGATCAACCATCAGTGGAGGAATCACACCACTGATGCTATCAGACAGCTTTGAGCCACAGAGTCTGGAAGCCACAAAGCAATTAGCCTAATAATTCACACAAAGCTGAGGCTGTTATCTCAGGGATATAAGAGCAGAAATGTGAAATACTGACGGATCAGCTCAGCGATGGCTCTCTGTGTTCTCCTTTCCAGCTTCTCCAGCTTCTTTGCCACGTCTCTTTTCAGATCCCTACATTCAGAGTTACAATGAGAAGACAAATCGTCCAACATCCAATGTCTTAAATTTGAATCAGGGTTTTTATAGGTTGGAAGTCTTACCAGTCTGGTTTTCTTGGGGCAAGGTTAGCCAAATCCTGAGAGGAGAAATCATCTTAATATGGTGAAATTCAAGTAAAACCATTTGGACAGAAGGGAGGACTCACCACTTCTTCAATGATGGGTTCTGGATTAGCGGCTTCTAACTGGTCTTTCACTTTATCTTCCACTGCAAACAGAACATATTTGTCATTAACCCCAACTCATGTGTAACTATAACAGGCAGCAGGAGTCTGTGAGCATGACGTCTGTTCAGTACTTTGACCTTCCTACAGGCAACTGTAAGCAATCCTTGAACACCAATGGAAACATCATCATGTTTTTACAAAGCGTGTTTATTCTTCAGAAGCTCTCACCCGATGCAGGTTTGGCTTTAGGTATCTGCCTCTCCTTCAGCTCTTCATCCTCTGGTGTATAATTCCTCAGTTTCAGGTCTCTGGTGACAGAAATACAAAGCTATATGAGTCTATCACATTAACAACACACTTCTCATACTCACAGAGTCCAGGAGGTGGCAGTTTAGGCAAACATATCATACCAGAGGCTAGGTAGCATAAAGG
>JAVQJX010096187.1:0-15945 GCA_036025115.1 Ambassis agassizii | reverse complement strand
AAATACACATTTTTCATAAACAAGCAGCAAGTTTGAAGTGAAATAATTAAGCAATTACACTGAAGGTCATAAAAGAGTGTGCATTAGGCACTGCTTGGAAATCCCTGTTTAACCCCAATACCCCCACTGTGTTATTAAAAGATACATAGATCATTTTAATGCTGATAGTGCTGCATATATTAGTGAGTCCTTTGAACCCTCCAGTGGCCCAGATTATCACTGTGTATCAGTCATTCATCTTAAGACCAGCCAATCAGAGGCTTCCATTCTACATCAAAGCAGTTAAAAAAAAGAAAACCCTGTTATTAAAAAGCCTTTTCATCTTATAGCAAACGAACACTACACAATATTTTCTGACCTAATTTTGAAGCAGATATCTCAGGCAATTTAGGAGTCCTGTGAGGAAGTGCTTGAAAGATCCTCAGTGAGTGTTTGGGACAGCCTAATTGCAGCAAATCTGGCCTGAGTGCCGTGTGTCTGTAAGTAATGATTTGCCTGCTGGCATCGTCTCACATTAATGATTTGAACTTCGAAACCCCAACACTTTCTGTGTATCTCTTCTTTCTGTTGAGGTTGAGTGTTTTTTTTTTTTTTTGAAAAAAAAAGTGTTTTTAAAAGTTAATTAGACCATACACAAACGTGTCTTCCCCTCCAGATTCATTATCTGATATTCCTCATTTTTATTCAACTACATGAAACTAAGATACAGAGATATCACTAATCACTCATCTTCCTCGCCTCCATAATTACTGAACCGCAGACTCTAGCAGCAAAGGTCAAAGGTCAAATAGATGCTATCAGAACATG
This sequence comes from Ambassis agassizii, assembly GCA_036025115.1. Lineage (NCBI taxonomy): Eukaryota > Metazoa > Chordata > Actinopteri > Ambassidae > Ambassis > Ambassis agassizii. Next base: position 15,138 of record JAVQJX010096187.1, on the reverse strand, counting down.
GTAAACAAGTGAAAATCAGGCCACTAGAGCTGTGGGTCGGCTCCTTAACTGCACAAGGAATGAAAAATGTCTCCCTCCATGTCTCTCTCTCTTTCTTTCTGTCTGTCTCTCTCCCTGCTGCATTGTCATTGTCAAAGCTTTTACGCTCCAGTTGGCCTGGACAAAAGCTAGCACGGTTGCTAGAGGCTTTTCCTGCTATGATCGCTGTGGTGTTAGCAGGGGTTGATAAAGGGCCCGATTAGGGCGCTGAATGGGTACCCATTAAGAAGACATCCACACTAGTGAGTGAGCCCTGAGGCCAAACAGGCCTTCCTTGAAGAACCTGATATGCACCTGACAGACCGGATTCACCCACTTGATAAATACTAGCATCAAAACAAAGCATGAGGTCTGCTAATTGAGAGCTGAGGAGCAGAGAGAGAGGAAAAAAACTGCATGCTTCACTTATGTTCCACACTTTCAAACTCTGAACCAGTAGTAAAGTTCATCTGTCCTTAAAGAAATACATGTTCTAAAATCTGTGTAAATAACTCAGAACTTAAAAATTTCTGTTTTTCATTTGCTTCCAGACATCATAAATTGCACAATGCTAACTCGCTAAGAGGCAAATGATTCAATCTCCCTGCTATCATCAGCTCCACAGAGGAGCCAAATGTTATTAAATAAGGCTTTGGTTAACCTTCCACTGGTGATTATATTCACTCTGTCATAACTTTGAGCCAACACTCTCACATTATCAGCAAGAAACAGAGCCCCTACTGTAAGAGCACAGCCCCACTTATCCAGTCTACCTGGATTAAACATCTTCAAATCCTTTGAAATAAATTGAGATGAACCCTGCCAGGATTTCTTACCAGTCATGGTTTGTAAGCTTGTGACCTCGGAGCTACTGCTGCTGCTTTCCAAATTACCCGAAATGATGAAAACAGATGTTTTTTTTGTTTTTTTAATCATCACTGTTTTCCCATGTGTGTGTAATAAGTGAGCACATTGAGGTCAACCAACAGACAGAGAGGATATTACAGGTAAGGTGATCTCCCTTCAAACAGCTGGACTCTTAGATGCACAATATGACTAGAATTTATGCTTTTTTGTTATAAAGGGAGATTAGTAGCCTCCAGTCAAATGTTTTACTTCAGAGTTAGATATACAAGGTTGACATATTACTGCTGGCATGTACCATATTAGCTGTACATCAGCTCTCTTGAGCCTGGTTTTAGGCTGCACAAAGGACCTCATTCTTATAGGTATATAGGTATAAAGGTTTATGGATTCACTCATGGTGAACAAATGATTCATCAATATTTTATACATTATATAGATACAGTGATCAACTATTTTTTTGTTTTTCAGCAAAGGACGTTCGCAAAACAACTTACTGTTTTTGACATATTGCGCAAGAGAAGGTCATACAAGAACATTTTTCAAATTCACTTTTATATGGTCTTCAAAGCCACAGCAAATTATTTACAGTGCTGCTTAAAGGTTTCTGCATAAATGTGACCCAGACACCAGGGAAACATTTTGTGTATAGATGAGACCAGGATATTAAATGAGAAGCTTAAAGGTGTTGCCAAGATAGATAGGATGATGCTGAACCCATCCCATCTGTTTCACATGGTGGTGGTAGTATCATGGTTTGAGTCTGTTTTGAATTCAACAAGGAAATGTCAGACATCTGTCTGTGAGCTCAAGACAAAGTGCAGCAAAACAACAACCACACAACGTGTTTTAGAGTGGTTACTGCTGAGGGCAGTATGCAAAGGTTGAACCCGCCTTTGTCAACACTTCAGCCACAGATTAGGTAAAACCTCACTGTGGTTTACACATGGTGTAAGACCTCTCCTCTCCTAACCTTTCGCATGCCATCCAGCTCATCAAAACATGCACAAAAGGTGTTGTAGGGGTGGAGAATGGAGGTCAGGGAGGGGAACATGGTGTCAAAGCTGGAATGCATGCATTAGCAGGACAGCAAAGAGGGAACCGTTCTTCAGCATGCAAATGGGCATTCATGTGCATGTGAGGAGTAACACAGTGGCGTGCAAGACAATTGTGTGGAACATACAGAAACAGCTGTGCTGTCAAAAAAAGTTTGTCTTCATGGAGAAGCAGGGTCTGTTCATAAATTATGCATACTGGAGCTCAGAAAGATGGTATGAGGCTTCAACTGTAGGAAGACACTGTACAGTATAGTGAGGGGAGGAACAGGGGGCTGTGCAGAAAAGTGAGTTATAGACAGAAAAATTACAGTAAGATGAAAAAAATCTATTCACATGCACAGATGCGTGCACCCGTCTGACACAAAGTCTATTGCAGCAATTAGATTTGCAGCTAGGATTAAAATGAAGACCTCTTGAATGTTAAATAAATACTGAGCGGGGCAGATACTTGTTTGGGGCGTTTTCTTTTTTCCAGTTGTGTTTGCATATGAAAAACAGTGCAGAGGTTTTCCACAGCTTGTGAAGCACAAACCTGGATTGACTCATGTTGTGGTGTGGCTCCAGCATCACTGGTTTTGCCAGTGTGACCGTGTAAACAACAAGGGTTTGTCACATTGAACGCCCTCAAACAAGACGGATAAATTATAACCCAAAAACTGAGCAGTCAGACTTACGAGAAACTCAAAATGAAATGGTAGCAGTTAGGAAGTGGGAGGCTGGAGTTTTTCATAACAGCCAGGGAGCGGTTGGGAGAACACTGAAGCCAGCCACTGAAGACTGAACCACAAACATTTAATAAGGAATGACAAGCAGGTTGTGATTGTTTGACCAAGAAAACAATCATTCAGGACTTTGGAATGAGAACTGTGTTTTTTTCTGCCCTTCAGATGAGCTGTAGAACAGAAGTCTCTCAGAGAGTTATAAACCTCTGCCAACACAGAGCCTTCTTCCAAGTTCATATCACAGCCAAACACATCATTCCCATCAGCTGAAATGATTGATTTTGTGACCTTGCAAACAGCCTTGTGTCTCCTGCTCTAAAACTTATGACTAAAATTAATAAATAATCAAATAAATGATGGAATGTCATGAGGTACAGATCCAAAACCAAACAAATTATCCCTTGGCTTCAGTATTATCTGTCCACATGAATTCCAAGTAGAGTTTATGCGGGGATAAATCAGAAAAATGTGGCCTGGATGAAGACATTTATCTCACATTAATTATATGACCAGCAATAAAGACTATAAACAGGATCCTCCTGCAAATGGAGGTTTGTGGAAATGTCCGACCGCACCGGTATAACGTAACATGAGGTCCATATTTCATTTCTTGAAAACGGAACATATGCATGCTCCTGTCCGGCTGCAGCTCTGCATGTTCAATGGGTGGGGACTTGTTCCGAAGTGTGTGATTATTTAAACCTGGTTTGAATTTAAGACAAAAATCAGAACAGCTGGCTTGTCTCAGGGACTCTAACCCCCCACCCACCTCCATAGTTGGACTTTTGTCGCTTTATTGTAAATATATAAAAATATGTAAATATGTCCATATGTTCTGTTGACATTCACAGTATTGGACCAAATGTGTTGTTTTTTTGTGAGATATTGTGGTTGCTATGAGTTACTACATATCCACTGCTAATGTTAAGAATTCAGGTATAAAACCTCATAAGCTACATTTCCTGTGAGCTGGCAGGTTGGTCTCATGACCTGGAGACAACCTCTGCTGCACAGTGAGGCCTTCTCTGATCATTATATGTGACCATACTCGACAAAAAGAACAGTGAGGGAAGAAGTCTGATGTGTTGGACCATAAACAACATGAGCTGGAGGGAAAAGCACAGAGGATGGAGTTTACAAGTGCCAGAGAATCACAAGGCTGTTGCCTTTTTCCAAGTATTCTAAACAGAGACAGGCGAGATCGGCCACAGCAATCGTACACACACACACACACACACACACACACACACTGCATCTTCAGAGGTACAATTTCACAGACCCCTAATTACAGTGGGCTGCTGCGTTTCTTATTTGGTTTGCCAAAATCTTAAATCACACTCTCTTTCGTTTACAGATCCAGGGAAACACACACAACAGTGCAACATGTACACACCCACATCTTCAGTTAGATCCTGCTTGTATAGAAGTAGTAACTGTGCTGACTTTTTTTGATTATTTCTCCCAGCAGCAAACACCAACGCTGCTTTCCTTTCCAGCACTGATTCCCTTTTCACACGGCACACTGTAATCCTTTATGCTGTAGGAATAATTCTACCACATTTACATAGACAATTCCATCACAGACACACAATCGGAGTCTGATTATCATGCTGCGTTTATCTTCAACAAGGTTTTAAAGTCACTGTTTTTAACAACCTTGGAGTGTCATGAATGATGACCCATCTCAAGTCCTTGAGAGGGACACTGTTTTGCTATTACACAATCATCCTCACCATCTCAGGCCACATCTTAGTTGGAACTTTGTGTTCTCTGTGGTACCTTTTGTATGTCCGAGACATCCCTCTCTCTCTCTCTCAGTGTTTTTCACACTCTTGCTCATTTACATTCACTGTACACCGCACGTTTCCCTTCCCTTTTCTTAGAGAATTCTCCAAAGTGAGGGAAACTAGGCCATTAGGCTGCAGCGCTGCTTCTCCCTCGCTTCAAGTATCCCTTCTCTTTCCAATTCCCTCTTTCTCTCCCACTTTTTGTCACCCTCCCTCCCTCCTGCCTTGCCTCCTTCTTCTTCTATTGCCTGCGGTATCCCTCAGTCTTCTCATTTTTTTGTAATCTTTATCACATGACATTCTTTTCTTCCTTTCTGTCTCCCTACTCTTACGCCTTGGGTACTACTGTGTCCTATCTCCAACTTTTTTTTTTTATTTTATTCTGTTTTCCCTCCTATCATCCATAATCCATGTACGCGTGCACACACACGCACAACCTAAGTTACACACTATTTCAATAGACCAAGAAAAAAGTATTTCCAGGCACCTTCTGTTCCTATTCAGATTTCTTTCTCCCCTATGGCAGATTTTTAATGGGATTTTTGGGTACCATTTACCAATCATTCTGTACTTTAAAGGAGTGAAATTGTGTTAATAGAAAGGTGAGGACAAAGGTGGTTAAACGAAAGTTTTTAAAAGGGACTTTGCTAACACCCGTGCTGATCATTGTTTCATAAAGCCAATAAAATATGAATTATGCAGCAGCAGAGAACATTGTTTCAAGAGAGAAAAAAGAGCTTTTCTTTAGGCTTCTTATCACACTTCAGCATGTATTAAATCTGAGGGGGGGGGGGCATACACATTGCACAATACTCCATTTTGCTGACTGGATGTTTATTTACTTAATATAATCATCTTCAGACTTTGCATTAAAAAGTTTTCACTTGAGCTGCTTATACCGCTCTAACCTGACGTCAACAAAGACACTGTTTCTTTAAAGAAAGCTTGATTGTGCAGGCTCACACATGCCTACACTAAAAACTCCTGCACAAAGCCTTCATGAAGTTAAAGATTCCCCTGCAATGAATTAAGCACAGTGTGGTTTGTTACAAAGAACACAACTCACTGTTGCATGATGGGAAGAGAAAAACTTTTATACCAAACATCCTTTAAACTCTCTCAGCGAGCTGTCATTTATATTTAATGAAAAGTTGGTGCTGTAACACTCACTTAAAGGGGTGAAATGTCAAGGGTTTAATTTAAAGTTGTGCACATTATACATGGAGGCACAGTAAAAATATCACTTTCTGATTCATACAGTATGTTCTCTCAAATATTTCCTTCAATTTTAGCAATTTAAAAACTCATCAATCAGTTTACACCCCCTTCCTATTTCCTGTTACTTATGAAAAATTATGTCACGATGCTTCATTGATTTCTCCATCCAAGCCCCTCCTCCTCCTCTTTCTGCCCTTTGTTTTGTTGGTTGCTCAGGTCATTGGCTGTCCAGGTCCCTCAAGGCTAATCTGCTGGTGTACCAGATGCAAACGCTCATTAACCTGGTGCCACCCTCTAAGAGCCTCATTGACCGTGACACAATCTCTCTCTCTCACACACACACACACGCACACACACACACACACACAAGCTTGTCGCAGTGACAGTCACACACAAAGACTATTATTAGGAGTACTCTAGTTTTTCCTGGATTTTTTTTGTTTAGTAAAGAAACCAAAGAGGAGGGAGGATGTGGATAACAGCAGACAGATGGTGCAGTGAGGATGTGTCACTACATGGCCTGAATCCTGCTCATGCAGTTTATTTATTTTCCAATTTTTTTTTCTCTTTCATTCATTTTGATTCCACGGGCCTTCACGGCTCTCATGTTCCCCTCTCAGAAATCCCCAAAGAAAGATTCCAAGGACGCAAAAAAAGAGAAAGAGATGATTCACCCCCCTCCCCGTCTCCACCACGCACATCTATCCTTCACACCTCTGTCTCTTTTCAAGGCTAAAAGGTTTCCAGAGAAAGAGATTTCATTCAAAAGGGGGGAAATAATCATCCAGGTTTTTGTGTTACCCTTACAAAAACAGCAGCTGTCTCTGCCCCATTCAGACTCCCTGGTATCCAAATCTACTGCAAAATACTACAGGGGACAGCCCCACCTCCTCCACCACGCTCTCCTCCTCTACTCGCTGTCACACCCTCTGGCCCACCCGGGTGTCTGAGTAGTGGGTTGTGTGGAATAAATGAACTCATTCATACATCCCTGTTAAGCCCGGCCCAATGTAAACAAAGCTAGAGAGAGGTCCGAACCCCCACCGTCAGATCCTGGAGGAAATGTTACACGGGACCAAAAAATATTCCGAAAAATGTCTTTTCATTGGCCTGTATGAGTTGACAGGCCTTCTAAATTTTGCTCACACTCTTATACTGTTGGCTGAATGAGCCATGGTTTTCACTTTTTATTCTTTCTTTCACAGAAATCCATCATCTCCTGACTTCAAGTGTTCTGCACCATCAGACTACCCTGCTATCTATGAATGGACAGGCACAGACTTTATAATGAGGGGCTCTGTCAGCACTTCAGCTTCACAGATTTTTATTGCAAAGTGTAAGGTAAGCAAGTAAGTAGGAGTGAAAGTGAGACGTTGTCCTGTAGGGCTGTATTGTCATCATTTCTACTGAAAATGAATAAAATCCTGAAAGTTTCCAAGTTATTACTTTTTTATTAACTAATGTGGTCTAAGCCTGCTTCATGTTTCACCAGGTCTGTGACCCCGTTATTACCCAAATGTAAACACCTTGGAGTGTCACCTGAAAAAAAAAAAAAAAAAAAAAGGTGTTTCATTTTCACTTGCTGTTCACTTCTGTTTTGTGGTTAGGTTTAGAAAAAGGTCACAGCCACCAAAAGCTCTGGTGTTCCTGGTTGCCATGGTAACAGGTCCTACCCTAAACCAAAAATATATATACTGTATATAGAAAAATATGCACACGTCAGTAGCGGAGTACTGCTTTTGATTTTGAGCAGGGATGTCTCCACAGACACACAATTTGTAGTTAGTTATCAGTCGATCAAAGGTTCAAAGGTCACCATTGTGTTACCTTATCTGGTGCAGTCAAACCATGATACTACCACTACCATGTTTAACAGATGGGATAAGTTTCATAGAGTGGAATACAGTGTCATTATTTCTATCAACATTAGACGTCTCACACAAGACCTTGCAGCTCTGATGGATTGATGAACATTTATTTTGCCTAATGTGAAAGGGGCCTTTAAGAGGGGCTTGTTTGTAGAGTACTCTTTATTGATAGACCACTGCTGTGGAGGGTAACACAATGGACTTTCCTTCATTTGTATAAAATGTGTCTGTTTGTGGATTTATGGGGTCCAAACTCTTTAGAGTTGCTTGTGTAGCCCTTTTCAGCATCATGTGCAGCAACAACTGTTTGTATGAGGTTCTCATACAAACTTCCACAAAGATTTTGATAGATCATTGTTGTTTAAGAAAATCCGGGCCACTAACATGTACAGTATGCAATATTGGCTCATTGGATCAGTAAAATATTTGTGTTTCTGCCTTAAATTTACTACAGATGCTGAAGGTTCATATTTTGACTACAGCTTGATCTTTAAATCTGACTGTGTTAGTAGAAGAAATATACTGTGAGCAACAAGACATGTTTACCAAGCTGCTGTTGCTGCAACATGTATTAGGCAGATGGGTGTGTTTCCTTAAGCTTTCCATTATTAACTCAACAATAGAGCTCATATTTGAAATCCACCCACTGAAAAGGCTTCTGTGCAGCACACGGAGCGCTGAAGTGAACTTCAGCAGTATATGTCTGGCACAACCTGTTTTCCAAGCTCAACCAAAGGTCTTATGCTAAAATTAATTGGTTTTAATAATAAATCACTGCAGACGCTCCCAGACTCTAATTTCTGCATGTCTTTTATCCACTCCAGTTGTTTGCTTTGACTAAAGTGGAAAAGGCAAGTAGCAACAATAGCAAGCAAAGCTTTGTAAAAATGGACAGTCTCATTAAAAAAAACATAATTCTTGTGGTGACCTTTGCTTTGGCTCATTACACACAACAGCTTTGGTTGTTATTCATTATCTGCACCTTTTCCTAATCTTGTAGTAGTAAACACACAAATACAACAAATGTTTGTTCATACAGTTGTTTGATTAGATCTGCTTACACTTGTTAATAAAACACTAAGAGAATTACTGTAAATAGCGACCTGAATTTCAAGAGACGAGAGTGTGTCTGTGCCTAAACTTCTTGATCTCAAAAACAACTGTCAAAAGTCATAAATTCAAACAGTCAAAAACCATGCAGCCATAAAAGAGTGACAAAAATAGCCCATGGGACACAAAAGCTGCCGCTGACACTGCTTGTACCAATAAAGACCAATAAAACAGCATGTAAAGTTAAATCAGAAAGCAAGTAGAACATCACTGCTGTGTATTTCCTATTAATAAAAACAGTGGCACAGGCACTCTCTCCCATAAATCCTCACCACACTGACTCACGTCTACGTGTCTTACCGTTCGTATTCCAGGTTGTCGTGGTCACAGCGGGCGTCTTTGTGCTTCTCCCAGTCCTTCCCGTGGCGGCATGTTGTCAGCAACACAATGTCCTTCCCGTTGTGGATGTGATGAAGAGCGTTTCTGGTGTCTGAGCCAATGCCTGTCAGGTAACGCTTCCCTTTGAACATCAGCAGGTACTTCCTCCGTGGCGGGATGGTGTTCCTCACCAGCCAGCCGCGCTCTCCGCCTTTCTGTGGGTGATCCTTTGAGAAGAGCGGGATAGACACGTCAAAGCCGGGCCTGAAATGTTCTGTGTTGAGGCTGGCTTTGGCTAAGATGGCTTGACCAATGTTGAATCCAAGGTCCTCTGTGTAGTTAGGCCACGTGCCTGAATACAGGTTGAATATCAGGTGATTCCGCCCATCATTCCACAAAGGGTAACCACGGATACGTTCGTCCATGTTGGGCACAAACTGTCCTGACAGTTGGTCCCGATCTAAGGTGTCTATCCCGAGAACGAACAGGCATGCCTCACGGGGGTCCGAAGTGTAGTACCGTGACTCACCTATAGACGTCAGGATTTTCTTATAGCTTTCCGACACATGGTCATTTTTCTCGGATGGATATATGTACACCCTGAACCCCTCCCTTCCTCGGCGGCGACACCGAGAGAAGTCGAAACAGGTCTCCATGCGGCAGTGGCTGTCCTTATAAATGGCTGACCACGCCTGCCGCCGCTGGCGGGGCGACTCAGCCGTGCCAGGGTCAGTCTGGAGTTCATCCAAGTGGGCATAGCGGGGTAAGAAGGCCCGGTCTGTCCAGTTGGGCCAGGGGCGCACTACCTCACCCCGCTGGCGTGTCAGCAGTCGCAGCACACGTAGCTGGACTCCTCCACCCCAGTAAAAGAGGACCAGCCAGCAGCACGCACACAAGCCCAGCAGAACATACTTCTTACGCGCCTGCATGGGGGCCTGTCACAGTCTCTTTTTTTCCGCTCTGTCGCTCGGTTTTCTTCTCCTCTGCCCCTCAGCTCTCTAGCCTCACAGGGGTTGTTGACCAACTTGTGACTTCTAACAAGGAGCCTCTAATGGAGGACAATGTGTTAACAAGGACATCACTGCCTCTGAGTGTGGCCCGGTCCACTTTGCCATTTAGACTGACGAAATCTGAGTTACTGACGCCCCTGTCTCAGTCTCTTTCTGCCTTCCCCATTTGCTTGGCGCTGTCTTCTCAGATGTGTGTGTTAGCCTGTCTCTGCTGTAACATACAATGCTTCTGCTGCTGTGTACATTTCTTCCTCTGTCCAACCCGGCCGAGAGTGACGAAGGGTGATTTCTCCGCTCTCACAGGCCAAGCTTGCTGCCTCATGGTGCCTGGCGCGACTGCTGTCTGCAAGGCCCCTCCTGGGGAGAAGTAAACAAACAAGAATACACATCAGTACAGAGAGTTGCAGCTCCGCGACTAACACAGAGACATACAGTACGGCGTGAAAATGCTGTCTCAACAGATGTTGTAACAGTTTTCACAGCCTGATGGGTATAAGCTTTCATGTGGATCACTTTTCATTTTGGTTAGATAAATGTAATCTGCAACCCTGATCATATTTAATACACACAAACACAACATATAATGAAGTAGCAGTGAACGTAGCACAGCTGGGTAATGTTTCAGAGGCAGTGGAGGATTTGAAGCTGTCAAAATCACTCTTCAACTGGAGCTCATGAGGAGAAAACTAAGAAAAGTAAACTCTCCAAAAGGCATCCAACTGTGATTACCCACACATCAAAACCATCTCCTCATGACGTCCACCATCATCTCTCTATGGCTCCTGGAAAAAGATGGATATTTACAGGCTCATATGTGCCATGATGTGACATCTGGAATAGTCTTTTGCTTTGACTGAACGCTAAACTGGGAGCAGCGGACTGCGATAAATGTTATCGTGCTCTTCAAGCTCCAGTTGGACTGGACTAGATACAGTTGAGGTGCAGTGAAGGAGAAAATAAGAGAGCGTTTAGCATCAGAAACAGAGATCTGAAGACGCAGAAGGAAAACAGAGCCACTTTATGCCTCTGAAACGTGTGTTCATCGTAGGGTGACTCAGTGAGGGCCTTTTTCTGTTACATTTGCAACGGTTTTTCAGACTCACATTTTTGCCAAACATCCCCTAAACTCTGTACAGTATGCATATGTGTGTGTGTGTGTGTGTGTGTGTGTGTGTGTGTGTGTGTGTGTGTGTGTGTGTGTGTGTGTGTGTGTGTGTGTGTGTGTGAGAGAGAGAGCACACACACCTCACAGTGAAGGACAGTGTTCTTACTGCCAGCTGCCACACAAAGGCAGCTTTCAGGTCTCACCTGGCTGCTCTCTCACTCTCTGCCTCTCATTCACATTCCTCCTTTCTGCCTCTTCTAAGGCCAAGTCAAAGTTATGCCAACCTTCCTCTTTTAGCAATAAAACAAACAGCACACTGATGATGTGGGTAAACAATGCACCTCCTGATTCCTCAAGCTCAAACTAAGAGAGGAAATAAGAATTTATGTCTAAACACACGAAGAATTCTAATTTGTTTATAATTTTTTGTAGGTGACTGCTTCCACCTTTAAGGAAGTTAGCCTCTTTTTTAGCAGTGTTTGCTTGGTAGACATGGGTTTATAATGTTTGTCCTTTGTCCTCATATAAATTGTTGTCATAGTGAGGCCATTTTTCCAAGCTATTTTGTAACAGGTAATCATGCTGTGTAACAGGAGCATGTATTTTTAAACGGTGTACACATGTGTGTCTGTGAACACCACAGTCAGTACAGTTAGCCACAGATAATTTAGGCCACCTAATCTGCCTGTGGAGATTTTAGCGGGTGTTTTTTGGCACCTTTGCTTGTTTCTCCTTTTCTGGCTGAAGCTGTCTGAGCAGCAAGAAGTTGGAGGAGAAATAGACACTTGGGATCCCATTACATGCTCCTCATCAATAATTCACTTGCTTCTTTAGTTAAGGCATTGATTTTCTTTGCTTTTTTTTTTTCGTGCTTTATATCTCCTGCCACCAAAGTACGCAATTAGACCTCAATCTTCTTCAGGATACACCCCGGTGAGAGGTGTGTATGAGCTCTGTCCTGGTGATTTGTGGTTGTGGAGATAATTGATAGTGATGGCAGGAAGGTGTAATAGAAAAGTGATGGAGGGTATCATTATAATGACGACGAGGATGATGGGCATGAAGAATTGATTTCGTCGCTTTATCTAATCTACTGCCAAGCCATTTCACTGAAAGACCCAACTTCATGCACAACACAACAGTCCCATAGGATGTTTACATTGAGCTAGCTTCTATTGGATCATCAATAGGGAGTTAAATTACACAATAAAACTGCCGCTTGACATCTTTTATTTAATTTTAGCACAATAAAAGTGACTTCAAGCTCACATTTGAAATGTGTTCCAAATTAAAATACTGCCTGTGCAGCTCAACCCTCTATGGATGTGTGCTTTTTGTGTCCAAGGACAAACTGCACAATGACTGAGTGTGGCCATTAACAATAAGCATAAAATGATGAATGTATGTCAGTAAAATTCTGGAGCGTGTGCTGACCTGACCGGGGGTCCTTCAAGCTGCAAATCAGTGAGAAAGAAGCTCACACAGACACTCACACATGCCAGGCTTTAAGTGGTGAGAGTCCCTCTGTCATGGATCAATGATGGATCATTATGGTTGGGTAACTAGCACTGAAAAAGCCACAAGGCTCATTGAATAGAAGAGCCTGAAGGTGGAAGGAGAGGGTTCAAGGAAAGGTGAGGCCTGGATTCAGAGCTCTACAATTCCACCTTTCAACATTTGTTTCCAATCTATACCCCCTTGATCCACTCTCCCATCATATTTCTTCTTTTTTTGGTACAAATAGACTTGAACTGGAGGGTTTCACTTAGAACCAATGCCCCTTTTTTCAGTCATTCCATCTTAAAAGTGGGATGAACAGAAGTGGGGGAAGAAGGGACTTAATCACAGACACAAGGAATACACTCAGCAAGGCCAACATTTCTTTGATCATCCACTCGCCTTGAGTGCAAAGAAACTTCTAGGAAGGTTCATTTAGAGGGTGTAGAGCAGAGAAATGTAAAAATGCACACAGAATTAAGAAAAGTAACAAAAGGTGCTGGTTCATCAGAGCAGACTTTCCTGTGGAATACCCTTAAGCAGAGGAAATGGAAGTCAAAAGGTGATAACAGAGGACATTATGAGGCAGAGGAAAGAACAAGATAAAGAGGGACTCAATGTTCAATTTTTTTATGGGTGACAGCTGGACAGAGTCCCCATTTTTCCTGTCTCTTTTGTCTCTGATGGTCTTATGGACGTACCTGAACTGCTGCCTATTTTTTTGCCTCAACAGAACTACGCTATTAAGTCATTCTGGGATATAGAATTGTGATTTGTCATCCCATGTCTCTCTTGAATTGTGTTTGCACAGCAGCTTATTCAACAGTGGTCGTGCCGGCTTTGACAGAAAATGAAAACTGACTTCCTCTGAAATGGATGTTGCCGATGATGGCCTTCTACAAGGAAAAAAAAATCGTTTGTCAATTTGCGTTCCTCTCCCTCACCAAATAGGATTTTTTTATAAAGAGATTTCTGTCACTAAGTGACAGATTGGCTTTTCCCTTATTTGTTCAATTTTGTGTTTTCTGGTCACAGCACCAGTGCTGCTGAGCACAAGTGACACTGTAAATGCTGAAAATGAAATCCACTGCCATTACAGTCATTCTCTAGGTAGCAGAGTCATTGGCACTGTAAGAGGAGAAGCAGCAGCATTATTATGTCTCCAATGATTTGGGTAGACATAGAGCAGGTTGTAAATTGACACTAGATGGGCCAAACGCTCAGTAAAATTAGATTTCCATTCCTTCCCAAATGATATGGTTAGCTTGTAAAGACAGTGCACCTGAATGATGGAAGTCTACCATACACTGACACAAATTGCCCTCTGCTGCAAACACTCAACAGCAGGAGGCCTCAGGATTGCCTTTTTTGTGTGTGTGTTTTTGTGTGTGAGAGCACATGTCAAAACTATACTTAAATGCACATCTGGCATCTGTGTTTTTGCTGGCGACATATTAGTTCAGCAAAATAAAGTGTTCTGAAGAAAACACAAATCTTGTGGTGAGGTGAAAGGCTCAGGCGAGCTAAAATTAAACGCTGGACTCTGTCATTATACAGGCCTGAGAGATGTGACAGTGTGACCAGAGGAGAGCTGCACTGTGTTGTTTGTGTTATTGCAGCCATTTAAAAAAAAAACTCTGTGATCCCTGGTGACCCTTTAATACTTGTATGTGTCACAGAATAGTGGCAACCCAAAGGTGCAACACAACCTCACACATAAATGGCTGAATAAGCCAGTGACTGTTGGGAAGAAAAGGCCAAGGAATTATTTGATTTCCTATTGCAAACAAAAGCCAGATGTTTGTGGCTTTGTCTACGGGTTTCTGTTTCCTTGTTTTAGGCCTGAAATTTGGCTATGTGCTCAGGTGTGTTTTTCATCAGCAGGGTATGATTTCTATCACTTTCTGACAGCCTGAGGAGTCGCTGTGTGTGATTTTTGTCTGCAGTCATATCAGTCAGTCTGTGGCAAACCAAAGAATTTCACCGTGGTGAAAAAAGGCTCCTCTGACAGACCTGCATTAAAGGTTTCTGATGTGATCCGTGTTCTATTTTGTGTCCTCGCCTCATTGTTGCCCTTATTGAAATTGAGGTGCACTCCCACACACCATATGCATGTATAAGCAGGTATATATGTGTTTAGGTCCTATACAGAAATAATCTCTCGTTCTGTCTCCACACAGCTACTGAGGTATTTTTCCATTAGCTTGACCAACTCGCAACCATAATGGTCATAAACTTAATCAAGCGCTGCTTCTTTTATGAGGCCATTTTCATAATATGGATAACAGCACATTCTTTTCTAGCTTAATAAAACCGCTCTTGCTCCGAGTGGGTGAAGGGATTCTGACACAGTTAATAAGATGTTTACCTCAAGCTGAATGCCCTGCGAACGCAACCAGCCTCCCAACCACACTCACATTCCAAGCCCAGCATAATTACAAGCCCGGTTGATTAATTATGTCTCAACAATATGCTGCACTCCAATGCCACAAGGGCTAATTAACAGAATGAACAAGATGGGTAGGAACAATTATTAGGAGGTTCACTCTCTGAATTTGGCAAT